>JANHFM010009253.1:168412-185042 GCA_032468115.1 Grayia smithii
AACCTTGAGCCTGGTGAGATTCGAACTTGCACTAATTGCAGGCAGATGGAGCTAAGCAGCGCACTAGCTAAGTGCACCACCGAGGCTCTTCAATTGCTCTCTTACAGAGCAGCATCATGTTTCCTTCATGTTCGTTAATGTCCTGGTAACATTAAGAAATGAGTAAAGGGGGAAAAAAGTCAAGGCTGAAAAGGGTTCTACAATATTAACTAACCAACTTTGTTTTTTTGCAAGGTGTTTCGAGCTTTAACATCGAACCTCTTGTTGAAAGACCTTATGGAAATAAAACCATGATTCCCTTTAGATTGATGGCTTCATTTGTCTTGTGGTGAAGGATTAGATTTGATGCTACTTCTCTCTACAAGCAGCTGGTTGATTTAATACGATATTGTATAACATGGTTGTTTTACTTACTGTGGCCAGGAATAAAGACACCTTGAGAAATAACTTCCTTCTTATGTCACAATAAATAGATATATCAACAGGGCAGCAAAGAATCTAAATCTTGTAATGCAAGATTTGAAGAGACTATAAATGGCTTTGAAGAGACTATAAATAGAAAATATGTGGTGGCCAGTTGTTGAACTTTCTAAGGTTAATATGGGAAGATGATCAAGGAATTTTCAATAAACACGGTGGTCATCAGCAATGCATCAGCGTTCAAGAACACATCAATGGATATTCTTCTGAACTTTGCTCACCAAAACCTAAGTTTTGCCCTATTTTTCCAACCTGGCACCTAAAGAAGCCGGTAATGAAGGGGACTGTTCCATTAAAAACCACATCTGCCAATCATCTACATCAGTCTTCTTGATTCTGTGTTGGCACAGTGGTTACAATGCAGTACTGCAGACTACTTCTGCAGACTGCTGGTGGCCTGCAATTTGGCAATTTGAATCTCACCAGGTTCAAGGTTGACACAGCTTTCCATCCTTCTGAGGTAAAATCAGGATCCAGATTGTTGAGGGTAATAGGCTGAGAGGGCTGTAAAGCACTGTGAAGCAGTATGTAAGTGCTATTGCTATTCTCCACAAAACCCATCGGTAAGGAGCTACACAGTTATTGTAAGGTAGAGTAACTGTGCAGCTTCTTATTGATGGGTTTTGTGAAATATCATGTGAATTATCAAGACTAGCATCCCAGAAAAGTGAAAACTCCGAGCTGAAGTTTTCATTTTTCATTTCGACCTCTTCCCCCATCCCTCACCTTTTTCTGTATCTTTTGCTTGCTAGCCATGTGGTTTTCTTTTCCCATCCTTGTTTTTGAACCTTAAAATAGGTACAGGATCAATATAGTATTTTGAAATCTATAATGAAGAAACCTTGAACATATGTGGCTGCAACCTGGGAAGAGTAACACCGGTAAAGTAATATTACACAATTTCAGCAAACTTAAGGTGTATAGAGTTCGATACCCAGCATTCCCCAGTCAGGATCCTACCTTGGGAATTGTAGGTGTTGAAGTCCACACACCTTAAAGTTGCAGAGGTTGAATGTGTTCTCATTCTTCCAAAAGGAAGTAGCTACAGGTGCTTTAATATTGTCCTCCTCTCCTATTGTAGACTAGGAAATGTTTTTCTCCCCTTAACTGAGTCTCAAAACTTTGAAATCCAATCCGTTCGCTGCCAAACCAAAATTGCAAATTCGTCTCAAAGATCTGAAGCTATCTTCAGATCTCCAGTTTAAATTAAAACTAGATTAATTAGTGCAGGACTAATAATGAAGTGACTTTCAAATGCTTATATTTTAGGAAGACGAGAAAGGAATGTTCGAGGCACTGAGAAGAATTCTGTTCACTAATAAAAGGTGTCTATGTAGTATAAGGCTTGGAACCAGGTTATCTGAGGGACCGTCACATCTACCAGACCCATCAGAGCAAAGAGGCAGGGAATATTGCAGGTCCCATCTCCAAGAGAGATACACCTGCTGAGACCCAGAAGAAGGGCCTTCTCTGGTGTGACTCCCTATCTCTGGAACATTCATTCCCCCAAAGATTACAATGGTCACTTGTCAGCATCCCAGAAAACCTTTGCCGATAGAAAACTCCTGTACAATTATCCCTCAAAAGTTCCTTTATTTCGGAGAAGTAAACTGGCACATTCTGGGAAAACCCGAATCTGAGAGTTCCAGGTTTTCCCACAGGATATCAAAACCCCCCAAAACCACCACCTCCCTCCTCCGATGGTCACAAGGTCCAATCATCATATAGTCCCTCTTGGCACCACTCCTTCTCCAGATGTCGGCTTGGCCTGACCTTGACCGTCTTACATAAGGCTATTGTGGCTAATATTGCCTTCTCCCAATTGTTTTTTATCGTTTCTAATATATTGTTAAATTTTGATCGTTACACCCCTTTTTAATGTTGTATGTTTTGTTATGACTGTGTTTTTATATATGTTTGTTGTTGTTTTATAATTGTTTTATGATTGTAAGCCTCCCTGAGTCCCTCGGGAGAAGAGCGGCATAGAAATCTAATAAATAATAATAATAATAATAATAATAATAATAATAATAATAATTCCCCACAGCATAGAAAGTGGCAGGTTGGAAACCACCTAATATGGCTTCCAAGTCTGACAATCCTCCATCAATTCCCCACTATAGTGCTTCCAAAGAATCAAAGATGTGACAATAGATGAAAATGAAGATGAAATCATGATCTCATCTGATGTCATAGATTTTTTTTATCTCCATAGACCCAGAATTAGCCAAATAATCCATGACCACACTACTACACAGCACACCTGACCCAACCAAACACACCAAGATTGAAATACCCAAAATCATAGACCTTATCAACCTTTGATACCTAATCACATACATTCAGTTCAAAGGACAAATATATCAACAAGTCAAAGTAACACCATGGAATCATTGCTTTCAAGACTAATATCAGAGTCCATAATGTAGTACCTAGCATCTGTAGCACTTCCATGCCTCCAACTCAAAATATGGATCCAGTATGTATAAGACACCTTTGTCATAGTAAAAAGGACCAACTAGAGAACACACATGAAATCGTCAACAATATCTTCAAAGAATAAAATGCACTTGGAAAGAAAAATAGAATAACGTTACTCTTTCTGTATATCTTCATCAGCAGAGACAGTGATAGCAAATTAAAAAGACAAATCTATCATAAAACTACCCACACCAACCAAGTGCTCCACTACAAAAGTAAGAACCCAACTCCTACAAGAAAAGCTATATAAGAACACTATTTAGATGAGCACAAATACACTGCAGTGACACTGAACATCAGCAAATATCATCTGTATAACATCTTCCAACAAAATGCATATCTATGTGATTTTCTCAAAAAGTGACTGACCACTCAACCCAATATAGTGCAAGCAACACAGGCTGCAAAAAGGATAATGCTGCCATACATAAGAACATCTCAGAAACCACAACAGACCATTATAACTACATGGCGTCACTGTAGCACACAAACCAACTAAAGCTCTCCAAAACAGTAAATAAAAAGACCCAGGGGAAAAAAAACCCAGGAGTCATCTACAACATACAGTATAATTTCATAACACAGAGGCAGACTTAACCACAATTTCAACTGGGAAACTGGAAACATCCTAGACAAAAACACTAGAGAATTCCTGGAAGCCTTGCACTCAAACAAATTGGTCATCAACAGGCATTTAGAGGTAAACAACATCTACATGCCATTCAAAAAGCCAAAAAAGAAACAAAAAGAACAAAGCACCTTCTCACCAGCAATTAATAGCCAGATGAGCAGAATGAGCAATTCAGAAAAATAAGCTAACAACAGTCCAATCAAGAAACTACAAACACCACTCGCACCAATGCTAACCACTACAAAGACTTATGGTATGGAGAAAACTAAGACAGAATCTGAAATGTAATTGTATATCAATGATGAAATATACTAGCTAAAATGTAAAAATTTTATTGAAATTTAAAATGGAAGAATAAAGTGAGCTATGAATTATGGTTATAATATATATATGGATTAATTGAAAAATATATGGTCGAGAGGGTTGAAATTTGCATTGTGTTATTATCTTAAAGAGAATATTTTTAAATAATGTGTCATTGGTACATGATGCCAATTATTTTTTACTGTGAGCCGCCCAGAGTCCTTTAGGAGTTGGGCGGCATATAAGTTAATAAATAAATAAATAAATAAATAAATAAATAAATAAATAAATAAATAAATAAAATTATCTAGAATGAATAAAGGCATTCCAGATGTACTGTATGTTGGAAATATGAACAAAAAGAAGGGATATTCTATCATGCTTGGTGGACATGTGAAATAGTTAAGAGTGTTTTACATTCAAATGCATACACTGATACTGAGATGTTGAAAGATTAATATTCAATTGAAGCCATAATTTTTCTTTTTAGGATAGATACACAGTTAGAAAAGAGTCATGGAAAACTAATTCATTTTTGATTACTATGGCAAGATTATTATTATATAGACAAAGAGGACAAATTCTGCACTATCTACCAAGGAGACCTGATTGCTGAAATTGACAGAATTGGAACAGATGGCAAAACTGAATTCTTTGATTACAGAAATGTCATTACTGATATTCATCAATGATTGGAAATCTTTTATGAATTTTTTTGTGTAAAAAAAAATGTTTGACTTACTGTTTTGATAAGAAAAAATGAGTTGCATTAAAAAAAGGGGGGAATTACGATGTATTACAAGAGGTTTGATTAGAATTATATGCTGAAAGGAAGATCAGAAGCCATTTTAAAATATTTGTTTTCATGCTTTCTGTTCTTTTGTTTTCTTTTCCTTAACTCTATTTTTGTCTGTCTCTTTTTTCCTTTGTTTTTTTTTCTCTTTCACATTTACAATATCTCTGTAAATGTACTTTTTATATATGTAAAATCTTTTAATAAAAGCTATTTTAAAAAGAAAAGAAAATGCTTCAGTGGCTTTGGCTTCAATCAATGCCATTAGCACTCATTTTAGATTTGACCGTTCCTTCTACACTTATTTTATTTTTATTTTTATTAGTCATAATGTTTATGTAGGGACATGGTGGCTCAGTGGTTAAGACGCTGAGCTTGTCGAATGAAAGGTCGGCAGTTCAGCGGTTCGAATCCCTAGTGCCACGTAATGGAGTGAGCTCCTGTTACGTGTCCCAGCTTCTGCCAACCTAGCAGTTCAAAAACACTTAAAAAATAGCAAGCAGGAAAATAGGGACCACTTTTGGTGGGAAGGTATTTTTATGTTCTATGCGTCTTTGGCGTTTAGTCATGCTGGCCACATTACCATGGAGACGTCTTCGGACAGCGCTGGCTCTTTAGCTTTGTAATGGAGATGAGGACTGCCCCCTAGAGTTGGGAATGACTAGCACATGTGTGCGAGGGAAACCTTTGCTAAACCTTTAATGTTTATGTAATTTGACCATTTTTGAAGATATGGATCATTGGCTAAAACTGGTACAATTGCCAGTACTACAGAAAAATGTGAAAGCTGAAAAAGTGAAAAATTCCATTGCTGCCAGTTGTTGTCATGGATCTACCCCCACATCCCTCTCCAGATGCTAGTTCAGAGGAGGGTGAGTTTGAGTGTGCAGAGGAAAGTGTGGAGATGAGTATTGGGCAGGATCAGGTTTCAGAGAGTGCTAGCCTGATGGAGCAACTCAGGTGGCAGCTGGGTCAATCAGACCAGTGACAGGCTGAGGCAGATGAGTCACAACTGCTGCAAGTTGGTCAGACATGGACAGGGAACAGCTGCCACCTATTAGCAATGAAGAGGAGGTGGACTCCACAGCACCTTCTGATCCAAGGACACGTAGAACAGAAAGGAGACAGGCACAATGCAGGTCAACTAGACTACTCATGAGGCGACAACTTCACCTCTCATGAAGGGCATTGCCTACTTAGCCCACTCTGAGGACTTGAGTATTGCTGAAGCAATGTGCCCAATTCTGTGCCTTGTGTGCCTGTGCTCTGTATCTTGTCCTGTTCGACTCCTGGCCTGCTTTCTTGGACTTCATGTGTGCCCATTGGATTTGTTTAACCAGTGATTCCTGCTCAGTTGTGGGATTCAGCCGGTTTGCACTGGTTTGGACAAACTAGTTGTTAAATTACCCCCAGCCCGGCTATTAAAGTGGATCCTGGGCCCTGTGCTATGCTGCAATGGAGAAACAGGCAATGGAGCAGCCGGTGTGAGAGAAGAAGGGCACTTTCCATCCTCCTTCCCTCATGCTGGCCACTCTGTTGACCATTTCTCCATTGTAGCACAGCGCAGCGCCCAGGATCCACTTTGATAGTGGGGGGGGGGGAAGGGGAATAATTTGCTTGGCCAAACTAACCCCATAGTCTTCCCTACATTGGACCCACAGCTTCAATCGTGCTGCCAACTTAATTCCTTGCCCCTCTCACTTTTGCCTGCAGACTGACTAACACCCCCTGTTAGCAGCTCCATAGGAAGGGGGGAATCCCTCTCTTCCCCAATTCTTCACCTTCCCATGTGAGCTCTTGGGAGCATCAACTCCTTGTCTCTATGGTAACCTCCCCTCCTCATTCCTCAGAAACCTCGCCTCTTAAAGGAGCTGTCCAGAAGGCTGATACTGCCACAAAACCAATGTGCAGACAAGCACCCTTGGAAATGGCTTTTTGGCAAAGAGTGGACATTTAACAACTAGTTCGTCCAGGGTCAGGCTGGCAATTGTGGGAGGCTTGTTCCACATGTGCAATGGAGCTTGAGGATGGGATGGGCCATGCCTCCCATGACAGCCAACCTGGCCCGGGGCGAACCAGTTGTGAAATTATTTGAATCCTACCACTGCTCCTGCTGTACTGAGCTTGAAATCCAGATCTGCACAACAAGGGTGCTTTCCGAGGACCTGTTTGGGGGCTTCGAATAAACACCTGCAGAACTCTTGCCATATGTGCACATGTGGGGAGCAGGGCAGCACAGTTGTGATACTTCTTAGGACACAGATTTCAAGAAGTTAAAATTAAATCCAATATTACAAACAACATTTCCTCCAGTGGTGGGTTGCTCCCGGTTCGGTCCGGTTCTTTATAATAGGTAGTGGTGATGCTGTGATGTCACCGAACCGGTTCTAAGAGCCCCGGACCGAAGCCCCCCTGTGTGCCCGCTTGCGCGCATGTGCAGGAAACTTTATTTGAGCTTTTTTTGCTTAAAAAAGCTTCTGCGCATGTGCGGGAGCCCCTGTTCGGCGCGCGCGTGCGCTGAATGCGCGCGAAGCGCGTGCACCTATAGAACCGGTAGCAAAGGTAAGTAGAACCCACCCCTGATTTCCTCATGTAGAATTTACAAATATCAGAAATTCAGAGCATCCAGAAATTGATCCTGGAGCACTGAAATACCTATCACTTACAGCAACATACCTTTGTGAGAGAACCTTTTCTTTTTATGCAGCAACAAAAAAACAAGTATAGAAATAGCCTAAATATAGAACATGATCTCTGCTGACAAGTAACATCAATTGCTCCAAATGTTGAACTTATATTCAAGGAAAAACAATCACACTGCAGTCATTGAACATTGTATTAGTTGGTTAAAACATTAGCTTTCCAAATAATTGTTAAATTTAAAGATTCTTTCATGTATAATGAACATTTATTCTGGATTAAGATTAATCTGGATTAAGGTTTATTTTTTGTTTTGTTACTCATGTTGTAATATTACATTTCTGCTCCCTTGACTAAGAGTTCTGAGATTATTGTTTTTTTAACAGGTTCCATGGCTTGAAAAAGGTCAAAACTCTCTGGTTTAGATCACTTTTTTGGAAATAATATGGATCAACAACCATGTACACAAAAGACTGTATTGCAGTCCTGTTGCTAGATATAGTAATGACTTTCACTTTCCTTGCACATCATCCTAACCATGCAACCATTTTTATTATCATTGGTGCTGTAATTCTCATCTATTAATGCAAAATAGAAGCCACATAACTCATCTATCCCAAACAAATCTTTATTGTGGTCTTTGTGTGTGTAATACATTAAATATAAATTAAAATGGAAAATAAAAGAAGTTAAATGTTTTAAGATGGAAGAAAAAAGAGGGTGGAAAACATTAAAGGTATCAAAGAAATACAGTTTTATTTATGTGTTGCCTCACTCTGGAAGCAATGAGATAAAATTTGGTTGAATTATGTATGATGGACCAGTAATCGTCTTGTTGTCTGCTAAAATATAGGATATGTACTATTGGTCATCTCTCCCTAGTTGAATTAATATCTCATGCAGGTTCAAATAGAAATTACAGTACAACAGATTGTCCTCTATGGTGTAGAAGTCAAAGAGGCAAAATCAATTGTGGAAGAGAATTCTTTTATATTTACCATCAATAACTGCTGAAT
The DNA here is from genome assembly GCA_032468115.1 of Grayia smithii. Lineage (NCBI taxonomy): Eukaryota > Metazoa > Chordata > Lepidosauria > Squamata > Grayiidae > Grayia > Grayia smithii. Next base: position 176,757 of record JANHFM010009253.1, read on the forward strand.
GGAAAGCACTGAATATAGCCACAGCAAATGCTCTACAATGTCTATTGTTTATTAGACATTGTCCATAAACAGATGGCTTGGTGGAAAAAGACAGTCTATTTATATAGCCTAAATATTGGTGCTGTATTGCCATCCTGTATCAAAAAGATGTCCTTTGGTGATATTTTTGCTTGGTCGTGTCCATCCTTTATATTATTTCATTAAAGAAGCCATAGGGTGCCAGTGTTTCTTATATCTTCCATATAGATTGGAATAAAATGTGTGAATAAAATGTGCTAACTACTGTTAAATAGCATTAGCCAATAATTAAAGATTATCCAGATCCTGGCTGTCCTACATCTGATTTTGACCATGGACTCAAACTCCATTGCTTTGGTAATTCACAGTTTACTCAAGGTCAAGAAATAAACAGTCAAACCATGCAAATCAAACAGTCCCATAGTTGCTTACTTGAATCATTTGTTTTTAAATAGGATTCATAAAAATAAAATGCATAAAAATAGTCCAAAATCAGTCCACGGTCCCAAGAGCTGGATCAGGGTTGTCAGCCAGTCCAGAGATCAGAAATTCAAGATTTCTCTCAGAAACAAGATTTGCAAGAACAGTATGTAAGAATTAAATACCAGATGTTGCTTCCAGCAAAGGGAACATGGGTAAGGGTCAGAGATGGCATTCAGCTGGTTGCACCGGTGGTGGACATTTGGCCAAGGTTGCCAAACCAGTAGCGATGGCCGGCTGGCCATGCCCCTGAACTGGTCCCCTGGTCACTCGCCCTTCCCACCATGTTCATCATCGCCATGTTCTTCATGCACGCGCATCCCATTGCAAGTCCAATGGGATGTGCATGTGCAAAGAACATGGTGGCGACAGCAGCAGCTTTTTCCATGACTTCTAGTACTTTTCAGCGGCCTGTGGCCAGCCGCCGTTTCTTTACCAGCCACTTTCCAGCAGTGGTGGCTGGTTGGGACCCGCCAAAAACTCCAGTCAGCTTGCCTTCTGGATCTGGACCAGCCACTGTGGAAGGTAAACAGCCCAAAGAAAGAGGCAGTGGAGAGTAGTTAGTGCACATGTGCGGAGCACGTGTTCGGTGCGCACGCAAGCGAAGCGAGCATGTGTCTGTCGATCACATACAAAGTGCGTGCATGAAGAGAACTGGTAGTAAAGGTAAGTAGAACTCACCCCTGATCCATAGGTATATTTTTCCACAAGGTGTTGTAATATCACTTGGTCAATGCTCGATCTTCCTGGTCTACTGCCAGCCTGTTCTTCAGCTAAGATATTGTAATCTTCAATTCAATCATAAAACTTCTTCAGTAAGTGTGGGCATTTTGCTTATTATAACCAAACACTGACAGAAGTGTTTTCCAAATATATTTAAAAAGAAGATAAGGAATGGGAAGATTTGAGGAGGAAAGGTTGTACAGCTATGAATTTTTCTCCTGATCTCCACACAAAGCATGTTTGCCTCCCAGCCATAAATTCTGTTGTTCTCAGTGGATACATGAATGTGTTCTCTACAGTTTTTGTCATTCTTATCACCATTTTGAAAATTGGTAATAGTCTTTCTCAACAGCATTAAATAGATCAGTTTCTCCTCAGGCCCTGTAGATTTGTGTTAAACTGAATGCATTGGCAAAATTTGTTTTCCAGTCTTTCAGAATTTTCCTCTTCTTATTAAAGAAATTCTCCTTCCTTCCTTCCTTCCTTCCTTCCTTCCTTCCTTCCTTCCTTCCTTCCTTCCTTCCTTCCTTTCTTCTACCATTTCTACCTTCCTACATATGATTCTTAACATCTTTCCTTATTTGATTCTTAACTCTATTCAGTTTTCTTCTGACTGTTATTTCAAATTGCCTGTTACTGACATGTGATCTTTCTTCTTTTGAAAAAGTATTACTCTTGCTTGTTTTATATGCATTACTTTTTGATATAAAAAGAAGTGAGATATTTTGCTTTTCTCAGGAAAGAACAAATATATTAAAAAGAGTTTGTGTATATTAGGAGGGTAGATGACTTGAATTTAGGAAGCCCCCTCCACAAAAAAAAAAAATGGATACCATCTCATCAAATCTGAGATGATGTTCCCCTTTAATGCATTTTATAATCTCCAATGAAAAATCAGAAAGTGGATAATCTGGTTAAAAGTAATGTTCAGTTTAAGACAGCCAAAAATACAATTGTCACTGGAAAAAAGTAATATAAATATGGAATTGCATCGAGAGGCTCTCTGTATATGCACTTCAGTGAGCATGGTATAAAGAAGCATTTTTCCACTATGAAAATGTGATTGCTGCCCAGTGTTACTAAACTGTGTCTATGCAGTGCCTGGAAAGACAATACAAGATTTAAATATTGCACTTTGCCCAACATTACTGCTTGAAGCTCTAAAGAAATATCTGTTGTGGTACACCAGCAGCCTGTGGAGCTGGCAGCAGAGTTGGACAGTGAGGAGGCTGGGAGGAACATGGGCCAGTCCTGGAGTCTGGGGAAGGCTCAGACGAGGGCTCTGCATCAGAGGCAGAGATGGGCCAGGGCCCTCTGGGAGTTATGTGCAGACTCCGGAGCCTCCAGAGACGGACATTAGAGAGGCGGAGGAACAGGAGGAGCCTGTTCCTAATGCACATATGCAGAAAGCTGCCAGAAGACAAGAGCAGCTAAAACAGAAGGGACAATTTGGGAGTAAGGCCAGGAGATGATTGGCCCCTCCCATAAGGCTTAAAAGAGAAGCAAAGGCACTTGGGCTTTGCAGGCAAGTACTTTTTTTTTTAACTAATTGGAACTCAGCTAGAATGAATGTAATTCTCAGCTGTTAAAGAGTTTTTTGGGACTATTTGTGTGTTTTAATGACTCAGGAAGCCTAGGTCACAACAATATCACAGAAAGATTTGAAAGGACATTGAAACTACATTTCAGCTAAGTATGGTTACAGCCTGGCTTGTGATTGGGGAGCAGCACAATCAGGGGTTCTAGTAATGAAGAGAATGATAACAAGTTGGCATGTGTGTGTGTGTGTGTGTGTGTGTGTCCTCTTGTATTTATGGTTCCTGTTCAAAAACTAGATAGTAGCCATGGGTATGAAGGCCTTTGGATAGGTTCATCTTATATATCAGCTGCATTCATTTCTGACAATTCACAAGTAACTCATGATATATATAACATAATATGCTTGTGTGTGGTAACTTGTCTAAAAAGCAGCGGTTTGGGGTGTTTTGCGGTATACCTATACAGCATTATTGTTCTACAAGCTGTGCTGTCCTCCAGTGAACTCCCAGGTGCAATTAAAGGTGCTGGTTATAATCTATAAAAACCTACATGGCACATTATCTGCAGCAATGTGTGCCTTCAATTATTTCTGCTTGCCCACCAAAACTGGGCATGTTCCATGGCTGGGTATGTTCCATTAAGTAGTGATATTTTGTAAGTCCCAGATTTTTTGCCTGTGCTGTAGAACAGCATCCTACCAGAGACCCTGATGACCCTCGGTAAGGTGTTAAAGAACTCCTTATGACCTCAGGCATATGGATGGCAGAATGGAACAACTTGCCACGGCCAACCTACTGCAGCCAACTTGTTGCAACCAATTCGCCGTGGGACAACTTGCTGCGGGACAAGAGTTGCACTAACATCAAAGAAATACTGTAATAGAATCATTAAAGAAAGGATGCCAAATGAGGGACAAAATGAAATGTGAATAACAAAAATTAAAATATATGTTTAATTATTTTAAATAATTCAATTGAATGTTGAATTGTCCCACAGCACATTTTCCCATGGCAAGTTCGCCATGGCAAGTTGTTCTGTGTGAGTTGGCCATGGTGAGTTGACTGTGGTGAGTTGGCCATGGCGAGTTGGCTGTGGCAAATTGGTGGACCAGGGTGTTAGTTGAACCTTACTGGTTGATTTGTCTGATTGTTCCTTACTGATTGTTAACTGGAATAATCTTTGATGTGTGTGTTATAATGATTTTTTTTTCCTGGTTGTTATTTTGTATTAATTGTGCTATTTTGTTGGGGGCAAGATAGGTTTTAATGTATTCTCCCCCCAACAAAGTCACATAATTAATATAATTATAATTATCTTCACTCACTCCCCTCAGTAGCTAACATCCCGCGTTAGTATCCATGGCTGGCTGTAGCCAATTTCCCTCCTCCATCTCCCTGGAGCAGCGTGAGTCAGCTTTTGTTCTTTCTCTGTGTTTCTTTTTCTTTTGGGTGGTTTCATTTTGGTTATAAAGTTTCTTCTGTATCTTTGCCTCCCCATCGTGGTGAGCCCTCTGGCTGGGCTCGACAATAACAACCAGAAAAAAAATCACACATGTCAAAGATCTAAGACTCTAGAATTCTGTTTTGAGATGGGTGGCCATGTAAAATTGTTCAACAAACTCACCACATTTACTTTCGCACTCGAGATGTTGAATATGAAAAGGTTAGGTGTGGCACTTATGCTTCCTTGTCTTTTCATTGATTCAGTGTATATAATTGGATGGCCTTGTGCAAATGAGGGCCATTTAATAAAATCACAGCCCTGACCTCCACATAATTCCCAATAAAACCCTCTTCCATAACCTACCAAATACAGAAAAAGTACAGAGACCCAGAATGGATGCAAGATATTTTTTCATTTTATTTCATGGCCATACGCCATCCAGCTATGAATGAGAAAGATTCTAGTCTAGAGGCCAAGTTCTCAGTATACTGCTATAGTCTGATTTAAATGTGACTTAATTTTTAAATGCTGTGTTCTGTACCAGCAGCTTTCACCAGATCTTAATTGTAAATATTACAATGCAACAACAATAAAAACTGAGAGGCACTGAAACCATCTGATTGACATTACGGTAATTCATTTTTCATTATAGGTAATCATTTGATCATTTTTATTAGAATGAAGCAAGTCAGAAAGACCAATGTTTCCCATTAATTCTCTCTCTGGAGAACTCTTCTTCTAGGTCGACTGAGTTGGATTTAAAAGGCAAATGGTATTATAAGTGTTAATTTCAAAGTGAATTATTCAAGAAGTGCTCTGTTTCAGCAAGCATCATTTTGTGGAACTATTTTTATGTTCTCCTTAAATACAGTTCACCTGTTGCATGATTTTTTTATAAATCCAGGAAGTATGTTGAGTATGAAGAACTGCTTCTGGTAAAAGGAAGCTCGGGTGGTTAAGTTCAATAAATAAGATATAATAATCTTTCAGGAATATGTCATTAACCATAATAAGTGAAAAATGTAGAATCTACATCATACATGCCCAAGCTGCTGGCCAGAAGTCAGTTATAATCAGTAATAGCAGAATAGCTAATAATGCAACCCACAAGACAGTAAACTTTTCACATTATTATGTGATTTATATATATTAACTATGTTATACATTTTATATATGGCCTAAGACAGGGTGTCAAACTTGCGTCGTCATGGTGGTGTCACGTGACGTATCTGGACTCCCCCCCCTTTGCTAAACTGGGCGGGGGTGGAGCCAGCACATGACGTATCCAGGCCGCAGGCCGCAAGTTTGACACCCATGGCCTAAGACAATTCCTCTTCACTCAATGCAGCCCAGGCAAGCCAGAAGTCTGGACCTCACGATCCAGATCCTGTAAAAACAAACACATAAGATCACAATTAAGCTTAGGATCTGCTACTACAGATCCAAAGCTTAATTCACATAGTAGGTGTACAGTATAAAGAGAATTTCCTCTTGCTTCATGGCCAAGTTTTGTTGTTTTACTAACTGAATTAGGGGTGGGAAGGGTGAAAGCCTTCTTCCTGGGTTTTCTCTTCATATTTTAGTTATGGTGCAAAACCTTCAGAACAATCAAGAATGATGTTGATGTTTTAGAACTCTAGATTAGAAAGCTGAACAGGATCAAATGGTCTCATAAATATCACTAACTAAACTATTCTGCAACTATCCTTCAAGAGCTATAAACTCTCCCAATTCCTAGATATAACTGCTGCCGTATGAACTCTATCATAATGTGGTCTGCTGTTCTCTCATCTGCTAATCTAGAAATACCGGAGCAGGATGATGTCCATTTCCTTTTATGGACAAAAATAGAAGAAATGATTTCCTATTTAAAGGCATTTTATCTGTCAGTCATATTAATTGTTTAATGTATTGATTGCATTTGATTACATTTAAGAAGTTTACTTCATCTGTTTTAGTTTTTGTGTTTATATCACAACAAATACAACCCTAGAAGAATCTAAATGTTTGTGAACATTTCTATTAAAATGTCTTTAGTCAGCTGTAAGTAACAGCAATTTTAGCTAACTAAAAGTAAACGTAAGAGCCATTTTTTAGCTAACTAAAAGTTTGTTTCTTTGTATAAAGACCAAGACTGTATCCAAGTTACAGTCCTAGTAGAAGCAGGTCCCTAATTCTTTTCAGAGAACATAGCACTTGTGATCGTCTGAAATGAATAACTAGGAAAGAAGTAAAACTTCAGTTCTTAAGAAAAAGTAATGTTCTAAACAAGTAGTAAGCATAATCCCAAAGCGATATTTTCAGTTCAGTAGCAAATGCAGCCTTGCATATACTTCAAAGTCTACCGCTTCTGTCCAGGGGGCATAAACAGTTGTAGTGAAACACGAATATCCTTAGCTCTTTCTTCTTCAACAAAACTGATTGGAATGGGTCTACAGATATAAGGTAGCTTTTACTCCCCTTGGGGAAAAGATATGCTTTTTATGTGCAGTGCTTTTTAATTAAGTGTGAACTTGGATTAATCACACTGGTATGTGTATGTTAAGCCCTATAATGTGTATGTTAAGCCCTATAAAGACCAGGGTGTCCCAGGGATGTATAGGTGATTGTATTAATGTTAATAAAAATGTTTCCTCTTGCAATGGACAGAGTGGCCATAAACATTTGTTTTCTGCCGTCTTCTTAGGTTAGCAAATATCAAGTACACTAATTTCATGTTTTGTTCAATTTTAGAGTCTGATATATAGAGCCCTGACTTCCACTAACTGTTAGTTCCAGTTAGGCTTGAAAACTAGCTGCAAGGATCCACCTCACAGATCAGTTGTAGGTTGCTACAACCGGTTTGGGCCGATTCGTGTGATCTGGTAGCAGTGACGCTGTGACATCACCGAACCGGTTCTCTCTGACCGGGAGCTGGGCCCACCCGCGCGCCTGTACTTACCGTTCTTTGCACTCCACACGCCCCGCGCATGCGCAGAACACTTTTTTGAGGGTTTTCCCCCCAAAAAGAAGTTACTGCGCATGTACAAAGTGCCCATTCGACACACGCATGCGCCCTGCGCATGCCCACACCGATCATGCACAAAGCACGTGCATCATCAGAACCGGTAGTAAAGGTAAGTAGAACCCACCCCTGTCACAGATTACTTCCTTAGTATAAAAGGAATGATGACATGGGAAACAGAAGTGAAAAATACAGAAGTAAACAACATTGAACTACAGCTGAGCGAAAGAAAATGTTTATTTAGCCTGAAGATCCTGAACAAGAACCTTTCATGGATAAGAGAGTTAAGGCCAAAGATCTCATTTCACCTTCTAGTTGGTTTTTGAACTGCTGAATATAAAGATGTGGCCACAACCTCTCCAGGGTTATCTTTTTTTTTTAATCAATGTTCAATTAGTATTCTTAGATTGGGCCATTAGCTCCCAGCATTCATGACCCAAAAAAGTTAAATTAAAATGCTGCTCAGGATGGGATGTACCAAGTAGGGATGGCTAGGAGGGAAAATGGTTTGGAAATAACAAGCTTTATTCCAAGTTTTCCAAGTTTTCCACCAATTCCATTAAATTCCAAGTTTTCCACCAATCCTTGCAAACAAATTCCAGATTTGAAAAAGGCACATGGATCAGCAAAAGAGGAAATAAGTTACATTTATTTATCTGGCAGCCTATTCAAATAAAGTAACAAATGTTTCAAAATATAGCTATGGGTGGAGGGGCAAATTGTTTTTTGGTAATGATTGGTGAACTGACAAGCTAGCTGGCAACAGTCAGTTTGGAGGCTATTATCAACGTTTCCTATGTAGATAATACTAATTGCCTAGTTGAAGGATTTATACTAAGCTGACTAGAGTTCTGGGTTAGAGTAGCAACATTTACTATGGAACCCCTAAAATAAAATAGGTAGTAAATTGGTTTGAATTTACTGGGGGCTTTTTAAAAATTATATCAGATTTGGATGAACACAGGGAAAGATTAAACGTATTAATCACTTCTGAAGAAGTGGCTTTAGCGATTAAGCAATTGAAAGTGGGTAAAGCTCCAGGTACAGATGGGTTAACGGCCATTTTTTATAAACATTTA
>JANHFM010009253.1:241626-259721 GCA_032468115.1 Grayia smithii
AGAGGTAGAAGACCTGGCTCACATATTATTTGACTGTTGCTTGTATAAGGGGGAGAGAGACAGGTATCTTGGCCCATGTACCAAACGAATAACCCATTGGGACCCCCATATCAAAACAACTTATTTTATGTGCGGCCAGAATATGAAAATAATATTTAACACAGCACAGGACTTAAACAAAATGGTTCAGTTGAGATCTGCATATGTGGGACTGATTGGGGTGGATTGTAAGGGTGACACTGAAATGTAATTTTATGTAATTTTATTCTATTTTTATATATTTATGTATCAAATTATATCGTATCTAATCCTATAATTATTGTATTTTACCCTACTTTTATTTTAAATTGTTTGTATAAGATTTTAATGATGATACATGTTTGCACTTTGTGCTTTGATAAGGCCTATAGGCTAATCAATAAACTTACTTGGAAACTTGTATTTTAAAAATGGTTTTAGTGGGTATTAGATGGCAGTCAGACACTTAGATGTCTTTCTGTGGTCCTCCATAACCCACAAGCCATATTTTTTTCTTTTAATTTCAGGTCATTTGGCTCTTTTTGAATATGGCACTAAAGCAGAGTATATTATATTTTATATTACATTTGATAAATCAGCGACCATAGTGTGGTCTCCTGACTTTGCAGAGAGCTGCAGAAGGCTACTGGTGACACAGTGACATCATTGGAAGTTACTCTTTTTGGGGTGTGAAGGGATTAACACTGAGAATGGGACTAGAAAGCATCTAAAGAAAGCCATCCTTATTCTTAAAACTCATCCAAGTCACTTGAAGCCACATACATTTTTAATGGCCTTTTTAGTTTTTAAATAGGAGTGGTGTTTTTTTTTGAGTAAGGGTAAATCCTTCTGCTTTCCTTTCACCTTTAAATCTCCAAATAAATGCCAAATGCTGCTGAAATTAATCTGCTCCATTGATGATTTGGAGAGGTGTAGCATTTCAGTGGTGGGAACCTGATGGGAAGCCCTTGATCCACAAATTACCTTCATTCCCCAACCTTCAATTTGTACTAAATAAATAAATAAGAAGAATTTTCTTGGAATACTAGAAGAAGCAAATGTGAAACCCAGTGTGACCAACACCTGCACTAAACCACATGCTGGGATATGTGTGTTTTCCAGTCATGTGTATAAGCAGTATCAGGAATAGCAGAATGGATTGAACAGCTTCCATAAAAATTACAGTCTGCGAGGCTACTTTAAACTTTAAATTAAATTAAATTAAATTATCTCACTGAGTTATGTGGAAGATAGTTATGTGCTAACCTTAGACCTTACAAGACTCTGATTCAATGTGGCTTTCTAATGTTTCTCCATTCAAACAAATGGAGAAACCATGTAGTAGAGAAGATGATGGTGGGTATCTTTCATTCATGTATATTTTGGATTGTTAAACCAGGAGATGATGGGCAACCAACATTATTTTGTCAAAAATGTATACTTATTATAAAATCAATCTTTTTATGCTTATGAGGATATAATTTGTTTACAAATATTATATCCTAGCAAGAAAATATATATGAAATGGTACTTTGGCTATTCATTTTCATTATGCTTAAATTATTTTGCTGCCAATTCATTAAAAATGTGAAGCTGAATAGCTGATATTAATTCACATTTCTTTGGAAGAGTGCTTACTGGAAGCCTACAGAGTTCTAATAATAGTGTGTTGAGGCAAAATAAATAAATAACTGAGTTGTTGTTATCGGTATATGCCAATTAACTCCCAAGAAGTTTAGTCCCATAATAATCTTATGTGTTCACTAATGTTACTGTATCTTATTGTCAAACAGGTTATTAATTTAAAAATGATTCTATTTTTCCTGCATTCTAGAAGATTCTTAGAAAACTTTTATGTATAAGGTTAATTTTCTTTTACAAAAAATGCTTTCCCCCCAAACCTTTCTCATATTCCTATACTTTACCCTATTGATAATTTGCAAAATGTATCTATAGCACAGTGCATGTTTGTTTTTAATTTTCCACAGCTCAGTCCACTTTTAAAAGATACTGTCTTGAAGAGAACATACAATGTTACATTAAATAATCCAGTTATGATTCGAGTGAGAAGTTCCATTTTTAAATCTGCAAGAGACACAGAAGACCTCTTTTGTACCTCTGATCAACAGAACTCAAAAAAGTGAGTATGGCAGCTTCTGCTTCTTTGTGTCAACTCTGAAGCGAACCTGGCTGAAGCCATATTGTGCTGCTTCATAGTTGCCACAAAGCCTGAAAAAGGAAAGGAGGGGGAAGTAGATAGCCCAGCTAACAGTCAAAACAAAAAGTTTTCCTGTAGGAACCAAGGTCATTGTAACAGGTGGCTGGTGAAAGAGGGGAGGAGCCTGCCAGCTAGTATATTCATTGGACAATGTGACTGGTGACACCTGGGAGGGGAGGAGTTTTACACTTTTAATTAGGTGAAAACCACGGGAACCTTTAGAGTTGGGTTTTACTGGCTGTGCCAATATGATATATCCAATAAATATGTTCTTTGAGGAATCTACCTGCCTCAGAGTTCTGCTTTCAATGAGTGCGTTACTCGGAACGCTGGCACTTTGTTTATTGATGTAACTAAGACCATCTTGAGATATTTTATTCTGTGAGGGAGCTTCAGTATATCTGCCTCACTTCTTTCCCAATTCTGCCATTTTCTTCAACCACACAAGTGTCATCACTACAGGTGGTTCTCGTATGTCCATAATTGAGACCAGAATTTCTATTTTTAAGCAAGCCAGTTGTTAAAAGAGTCATGCCCAATTTTACATTTTTTTTTGCCATGGTTGTTAAACAGATCACTGCACTTGTTAAGTGAATCATGCAGTTGTTACGGTAATCCATTCTTTCCCATTGACCTTGCTTGTCAGAAGCTGTCTGGGAAGGTCACAAATGGTAATCACATGACCCTGGGATGCTGTAGTGCTGCAAAGCCATGCTGGTTGCCAAGTGTCCAAATTTTGATCACATGACTATGGAGATGTTGCATCAGCTGTAAATATGAGGACCAGTCATAAATCATTGTTTTCAATGTCATTGTAACTTTAAACAGTCACTAAAGAAATGGTTGTTATGTATAAGTTGGGTTGACAAAATCAGAAATGAAGAGGTGATAAGCCACCTGGGAAAGCCAAGGGAAATAATCAAAACCATCAAAAAGCGAAAGTTAGAATATTTCGGACATGTAATGCAACACCCAGAAAAATACGACATACTTCACTTAATCCTCCAAGGAAAGAGTGAACTCAAGTGAGGTCCAGGCAGAAGAAGAACATCATGGCTTCAAAATCTAAGGGACTGGTTTGGACAAAACTCAACAGCACTTTTTCATGCGGCTGTTGATAAAGATAGGATCACCAACATGATTGCCAAAGTCCAATCACAGATATGGCACAAGAAGAAGAAGAAGATAGATATAATGACTTTTTAGAATTCAGAGTAAGGTTAGGAGCCAACCAGTCTAATAATCGCATTTTATGATCTGTTTAAATAACAGAGATTAGATCTTTCTAACCAGTTTCAATATCGGAAGATACTACAAGATGAGCTTGGGAATTAGGTAACAGGGTACATACAAGTCAGACCCTCCTTATGAGTAGGAAATTTCTACTTTTTAGCAAAGGAAAGGAAAATTCTACTTAATTTTTAGCAATACAGAGCCTAGGCTGTTTGCTACTGGAACACACAGTCTAGTCATCTGCAGTTGGTCATGTTCAACCAGCTTACTGTTGAACTCATGGTTGACCTTGGATTTCTGATGCAGAATTTCAGATTGTACTGGAAGTGATACTCATGACTTGAGATGAAAGATCTCTCGAAAGAGTTTGTAAAGTCCTGATTTATATCAAGGAAGTTTCACACTGCTCCATTTATTTCAGAAGTTATAATAGTTTTGCTGTGATTGAAGCCATTCATTAAAAGCTACTGAATCTGAGGGATCCAAACATTCAAATGACCATTAAAAGTAGAATCTTCTGTATATCTCTGTTGCTATCTCATTCTTGTCTGGAGTTTTGCACTTCCGGTCTGCACTCCCTACCTTAATGTTATTGCATGTCTTTGCTTCTTTGATATATCACCTTGTATCATTATGGTGCGCAGCATGAAAATAAATTAATATTTCCTTTCTTCAGAAAAACAAGAAAAGCATCATCATTAACTGATCAAAATGAAGAATGTATGACTCAGAATAAGATAAAAGCTTATTCAAAAGAATTTGCTTTGGGATAGATAGCTAGATGGATAAATATCATTTTTGGATTTTCTGAATCCAGTCTGTTGAGTAATAGTTTTACATAATATATTTAAAAAAATAATCTGAACATCTGCTGATTGCTATTTTAGCTAAGAACTGGTTTCAGAAAACATTCTCTGCAGTACAGATTTCACTAAGCAAATCCTATTTGAAATGTTAAAGGGATGGTTATCAATATAATATAATTTATAATGCAATACCATAGAAAAAAGTTATTGCTGAACTATAACTCCCAGTAGTCCAAGTTAGAATAGTTATCTTGGGATTTGTAATTCATCAATATTTGGAGGCCATAGTATCCAATTCCAATAGGCATTCTTTCTGATATTTGAATCCTGATCTCCATGGCAAATTGGTACTTTTTCATTCTATGTTGCCACTAGTCCTAAAATAATCATGATCATCATTGACACAATCAATTGTAAATTAATCATTACAGGTTATAAAATCCATCCATCTCTCAACTGCATAATGCTATACCTTCCCCAAACTTCCAGATCCATGCTCTTATCTTTCAACAAAAGAAAATGGAAATTAATTTAGGGCTCTTAAATATTGCAAACTGGTTCTTTGATATTTCAAGTATGAATTGCATATGAATTGCATATCCGTCATGATCTTAAGACCTGGCTTTTTCATCAAATAGGCTGAGGCGATGGGATTTTAGATTTTAGATTACTGTTTTAAATTTAAAATTTTATATTGGTTTTTTCTTAGATTATTGCATTTATATTTAATATTTTCTTATTGTATGTTTTTTATTGTGAGCCGCCCCAAGTCCTTCGGGAGAAGGGCGGCATATAAATGCAAACAAATAAATAAATAAATAAATAAATAAATTAAATAAATAAATAAATAAATAAATAAATAAATAAGTAAGAGCAGGTTCACTTCCCAAAGTAATAATGATACCAACAACCAGAATTTGCATTGGACCAAAGCTATCAGCAACAGTGTTTCAACTGGAAACTGAAAATTATAATAACCTTGCCATATTACTAATTTTGCAGTACTTTCTGCTGGGTTATATTATTGTAAAATTAGACAGAAACTGGCAGAAAGAAAGACATAGGTGTGTGTCCGTGTCCGTGTCCGTGTGTGTGTGTGTGTGTGTGTACCTACAAATGCCAATTCAGAGTTTTCAAAAGGAGCTCACACAACTGCTCCTCTCTGAATGCTAATTTTGGTTGCAACCGCTTCAGCTGTACCCATTAAACACAAGGTCTCACCATGAGAAAGATGGATAAACTTCATGAGGATATTTATGGGTTCTTGCCATAAAGCTCTACCAAAATTTATGAAAACTTACAAAGAATGTTCCCAGATCCCTGAAAGACATGAGACCAGCTGGGATTTGTGCATTTCACCCATAGGATATTTACCTTTGGATCCCAGGAGACAAAAGACACATTTCTGTTTCAAATCAAGTTTTGTTGCTATTTATTCACCTACACAACACAAGGGGAAAAAAAGTTTGCCTTCCACAGCACCCAGATTTTCCTAAAATAGTTATATGCTTAAAGTTATTTAAAATTCACACCTCTAGCTGAACATGTTGTTAGCATCTATTTTTGTCTGACAGGTGTTTTCATGAACCTTTGGAAATAACTTTGCCCAAGCTTGTATAGTCAATTTCTCATGCAGGTACCTGTGTGTGCCTCTTGGGGGTGGGGATGGGGGTGGAAAGAGCCTTTAAAATTGGAAAAAATAATTTGAGGATAGGCGGATGGGCAGGCAGTGAATATTTTACCTCTCATCTAAAATGAGCTGCTTTTCCAGTATGTCAATATATGAAAAAGGAGTGGAATGTACAAACATATAAAAATAAATTAGCATAAAGAACGCATGCAGATGTGGGAGTAAACAGAACAGTCCTCTGATCAGACAACGGTGCTGTTTCTCTTTAAGGGGTACAAGATTATCATTTTATACATGTCTATTTTGCAGTAAGCATCACTAAACTCAGAAAAGCTGCTTATAAAATACAGGAGGCACAGAGGACTGCCTCTATCCATTAATCCTGGGACTCTGGAATTGCAATTGCCAGCCTTCCTGCTACACTTGACTTTTTATATATTTTAAATAAGGGTTAATTAAAGATAGTAAGAATAAATTGAAGTAAGGGGGGAAATAGAAATATAAGATATGTATACTGATGTGGAAATGTAAAGAAGAAAATTGTCAGAATTTTGTTTTTTTAAAAAAACTATCAAAACTATTTTTTTAAAAAAAATAAAGATAGTAAGAAGGTGGCATATTTCAAAGCAAAGCACTATCTGCCAGTGTAATCTGTAGCTCTAACGGGGCCTAGGAGGGTTGTTAAACTTTACATTTTCTTTAAAATACCAAACTGTCCCATTTTATTTTATTTTATAAAAAGGCCAAACATTTCATTCTGATCCCCACTTGTGGCATTACAGTGCTAATTTTCTGCCAAGCAACTTGTAGGTCTTTAAGTTAACATGTATAACTTAACATGTATAACAAAATTAAATAATGTGATTTTTTTTAACTGGGTGTGTGTGTGATATGGCAACGTAAAAGTTATAAATGTAGCCTTATTGCTTGCATAACCAGAGTGATTAAGAGTAGTTAAGTCTGTAATATGCATTGATATGAAATTTCTAAACTTTTCATCCTAAGAAAGGCAATTCCTATTAACCCAATCCAGGCTCAGAATTTAGAGATTATGAACTTCAGATACACTAGTTTAACTGACATACCTCCATCAGATTATTTTGTTTTAAGCTGCCATGAGAGACTGTTGTCCATAGAGACTTTTGGCCCCAAAACAATTGGACATCTTTGAAGAAAGTACTGAGACATCATTCACTAATCTATCAGCCTTCAGACAGTTAGGATTTTCTCACTTTGAGGTCTTGCTGCCCGGGGATTGATTGACTGATTGATTGATTATGTGCCATCGACCCTTAGCAACAACATGGAGAGACCTTCTCTTAGATGATCTGTCCTCAGATCTGGTCCTTTCCTTTCTTTGGAAGGAAGTTTGTCCACCTCTAACTTCGGCAATCCTTTTGTACAATAACAAGCATTGGAAAAATTAGGCCTTTGAATTTTAAAAACTCCTGAATAAACTTTGTGGTTATAGAATAAAAGATTAAGTCTTTGTACAGACCAATAACTAACTTGAGCCTACAAACAGACAGTTATCACAGTGCAGTTTTCATATTCAGCAATGGTACTAATAAAGTTATTTATTGTATAAGACATCTAACGTCTGAAATAAGCAGTGGGTGAGCCAAGTCTGGAGATGACTTTAAATTTTTCTGGATCATGAAAATCCAAGCAAAAATGTGTTGGAATGTAGTCGAGGGAAGAGGGGCCTTTTCCAAGAGCAAAGAGGCAGCCCAGCATGGAATCTTTGATATGTAGGAAGAGAGCCAGGATGGACCCTCCCTAACCTTTCACAAGGTATATCTAATAGTTATATAGATTTGTGCTTTAGTCTAGCAAGATTCCTGTCCATAGGCAAGCAATGATAAAAGACACCACTCTAGTATAACTCCTGATGCCGTTTTTAACTTTCTTGCACTTGACACACTGTGAAATGCTTGAAAAAATTTCCTCTAAAATGGATTAAATGGGAAATTTAATGGAGAACATTCATTTCAATGGCTATTAGTCATGATAGCTATATGATATTTTGGACAGTATACTGTGTTTTCTTCTTCATAGGAAACAAGAGATTATTCCCACACTCACACAAAATGCTGCTGACCAGATAATCTATTCATGGGATTTGTGAAGTCACTAGGACAGGTGACAACTGAGTACTTTGAAAATCTTAGGGCTGTTTTGAACTTTAGGGCATTTTCAACTGGACAGCTCAGACTTACACACACACACACACACACACACACACACACACACAGAATATGGAATCTATGGTTCCAATTTTACACCCAGCCCTTCAAAGCTTGCATGAAGAGCGTCTCCAAAAGTTTCCTTTGAACCATCATGTTTAATGCAACAGATTATTAAACATAAGTAGCACAGTGTTAGTAACTGTGTTTAATGTAAAATGAAATATTATAAGTTTATTTTTTATTTTGTCTAAGCTTCATCCACTTTTTGTTTCTGCAGCCGTAGCTTTCTTGAAAGCAGTTCTCAGGGTTGAGCATGGCCATTGCAAGAAGGAAACTTCTCATATCAGATAATAAAAGACATCTTAGTTGAGTCACAGAGGTGCCCTCATGTATTCTCTGATTCTACCTGCAAGCTACTGAAGTCAACAAGCCATCCACAAGCTGGGTAAGCCAGTCCTATGTGGCATCCAAGAAGAAGCTGAAGTCATTAAGCAATGGGTTGTTGTTGTTGTTTCTTCAGTTGTTTTCAGAAGGACAAAACCAGGATGCATTCTAGTTCAGTAGTCTAACCAGTTCACAAGGAGTCAACAGGTGTGAGCAAATGACAATCAATGCTAAACCAGTAGGGTGTATGAATATAGTGAGAACTTTAAATGTTTGTGTCATTTCCCTCGAGAGCTTCATTAGATATTGCCTTCACCAATGCAAGCAAACTTCATTGAAACCAAGACAGCTACATGAAAGTTTGGATGCATTGCACCTGGAGGGAGGTACCAATTGCAAAAAGATACCATATTTCCCCGAAAATAAGACCCTGTTTTATATTTTTTGGACCCCGAAATAAGCGCTTGGCCTTACTTTCAAGGAGGTCTTATTATTTTGGAGTGTGTGGAGAAAGATGGGGCTCCTCTTGCCATCTTACCAGATTTCCAGCTCTGTGTTTAAATATTTTCGGGGAGGGCTTATTTTCAGGGGGAGTGTGGGAACAAAAGGAGGGGGCTGGGTTATGTGTGGCAAACCACCATCCTTCAGCCACCCTAAAGTTTTTTTCCCTAGTCTCAAGGCCTGGGAAGATTCCTCCCTAAAAAGAGATAACATACCTCTCACCAAGATGTGACAGAAAACACAGAAGGGGGGGAGGAGAATCCATCAATGCAAATGCTGTTTTTCTCTTGCTTTCGTTTTCTGCTGGAAAAGAACAGGGGGTTAAGCAATAAACGCCGTGAAAGCAGTCAGACATCTTTGCATCATTACACTGACTGATCATTGATCCATCAGGGGAAGCTTATTTTAGCACATGTGCTCAAAAGCCCAATTGGGCTTATTATCAGGGGATGTCTTATTTTCAGGGAAACAGGGTACGTGTGAAAGATTGGAGGAGAGATCCATAGAAAAACAGGAGAATAAAAGAGTAGGAGCAAAATACAAGAAATAGTAGAAGAAAACAAGTGATGATAGCATCAGTCTAGGGGTTGCTCATACAAGTGTTTTTAAGAGTCACTGTCAGAGGTGGTATTCATCCAGTTCAGACCTGTTCGCCCAAACCGGTAGTGGAAATCATGGATGGGCCCACCTATCCACCCACCCACCCTGGCTCTATGCCATCCTATTTAGGCACATTTTTTTAAGCCGGACGCATGCACGGAAGCCGCGTACCCCAGCAAAGCACATGCACAAAAGACCGGACGCACACTCACATTTACAAACTGGTAGGGAAAGTAAGTGAATACCACCCCTTCAGGGATGGGTTCTACTTACCTTTACTACCGGTTCTCTTCCTGCACGTGCTTTGCGTGTGATTGGCGCATATGCCGAACGTGCGCTCCGTGCATGCACACTAAGTTTTTTTCCAGAAAAACCGTAAGTACGGGCGCGCGGGTGTGCACAGGTGTGCCCGGCTCCCAGACGCAGAGAACCGGTTCGGTGATGTCACAACATCACCGCTACCGGATCGCGCGAATCGGGCCGAACCGGGGGCAACCCACCACTGCACCCCTTGTCACTATGATATAAAGATGAAGATGTTGGAATAATAATCCTGGAGTGAATTAGGTTTTAGCTTGTCCTCAGGCATAGAAGTTCATTTTGAGGTAGCCACATTCCTTCACGGTTTTTATTGTGTGACAAAAAAGATGTTTGTGTGTGTGTGTGTGTGTGTGTGTGTGTGTGAATGAGTGAGTGCAGCAACTGAATAGTGGAATTCCAACTTCAGAGATTTTTTATGCAAAAGCAGGAAATAAAACCGACACACTAATAACCCACAAAAGACTATCATGAGAATAAATCAGAATATACCAATTTCTCCAGAATAATTTCAAGAATAGAATTTTGAATGGGAAGAAGAACGTCTTGAATTTTCCATGTGGCAAATGAAAAATGTCTAAACATCTATAGTGGGAAAGGGAACCTCCAAAAAGATCTTGAATAATACAAATAATGCAGCCTTTTTTAACCTGGAACCCTTCAACTGTATTAGGCCTGCGGCTCCCAGAATTCTTGACTGATTTTGGAAGACACCAATTTTGGGAAAACTGCTGAAATGGAAGAATGAAATGAACTCCAGGAACTGAAAAGTGTTTCCCTTCTGTCTGATCATCTTTAGGAAGCAACCAATCCTATTTTTTGTCTCAAAATCTTCTTAGACCATAACTTTAAGTTGATATTTCTGGGACATATTAGAGTCAGAGTGGAGGTTATAGAAATCTTAGGAACCTTGGAATCCAAAATGTCTTTTACTCCACCCTAAACTTGCTTCCAACTTACCATATTGTGGTTTTCCAAAGCCTGTAGAATCCCATTTGATTTTTTTTTCCTGCTTCTTTCTTAGATTTCCTACATGCACACAGTTGGATAGGCTTATCCTGCTCATTCTTCTTTCTATGGCTTATCTTTAAACCATCTTCTGTGTTTCACAGAAAGCAAAAAGTTCCATTTTTAATTCACGGCTTTTGTCTGCAAATCCGAAAACTACCTGATGGCCGAACCCAAATTTGTAACAATCTTATTGCTGAATTATGAAGGCACTGTTTTACTCCCACTAACTCTGCCGTTGCAGGGAAGGATTATATGGGAGAAGATTGCATACACTATGCAAAGACCCAGCTCTCTGGAGGTGGCTCTTATGCTAAGAGAGATGGAAGGAAGGAGAATAGAGGAAGATTTTCCCCAAAAAAAGTGGATGGACTTCGTTGCGATGGCGATGAATGGACCATTGGGAAACTTGAAAGAACAGGCTGAGGACAGATTGTCATGGAAAAAAAAATCTATATATGTGTTCACTAAGAATAAAAAACAACTTGGTGGCACATAACCAATCAATTTAGCAGAAAAGGATGAATTCTATTTATTTAGGCCTTTCAACAGGGGTGCACTTATCAGATGCTTTAAGGAGACCCTCACGCCATAAGAAAAACACACACAGAGAGAAAGACAAGGGTTTTGTTGCACTTGGCATGAAAACTCCTAAGCCTCTTCAGTGTGGGGTTCTGTGTTTTCGTTGCAATTACTTGCCTTTGACATTTCCTGAAACTTGTAAAAATCACAAGATCAGCATGAAAAGCATCATGTGCTGCTCGGCTACTTATTCAAAGAAGTCCATTGAGGTAGAAAAGGATTAGAAGCAGAGAGAAAGAGAAAGGGTTGTGCCAAACCAAATAGTTGGCAAGACCAGGATTAGAAAACAGATTATCCCAAACAAATTAGCACTGCTTGGTTCGGGAGTAGAGAAACCGGGGGAAAACAGGGGAATGAAAGGAAAATTCTACCGAGAAGGGCTCAAGACGTCTGTAAATAAAAAAGGTAAAAGATCTTAGGAAATATACATTGGAGAAAAATTAGAGTGATAAAGTGCATAATGTAGTCATTTATACTTGGAGTTGAGGAAATTAAAGTTAATCTAGGGGATATGTTTATCAGAGCAGGAATGTTAAAACTATTCGGTATTGTAAACTATTATTGTGATAGTTAATACGTGGAAAGGTTTCTTGCTTGATATACTTGGAAATATAACTGGAGGATTGGACACAATACTATTGTGATCCTTTGTGTTTGTGAAGAGGGAGAAGCAGAAGGTAGGAGGACAGAAATATGGGAATTGAAACAGATTGATTATAGGAATATAGGAATGGCTGTCTGGATCTACAGCTTCTGCTTTCTCTAGGAATGATGAAAACAATGTTTAAACTTAAAGGATGTCATGGTTCCTTTAGGTTTGCAACAAGTGTGAACGCATCTTTCTCTTCAAGCCGCATACTGGGGCTTACAGTGCATTGATGCTGTATTATTTAGTAACAATACATTTAGGTACTGTTGTTTTGAATGTTGATATTGATAACCATGCATTCAACCCTCCAAAAAATGGGAGCAAGGTATTCCTTTTCATTGGTGAAATAGGAGTTTATAGTATTAAACAGGGGATTTTTACTCCCTTTTTCCCCCCTTTTGTTTCAGAGTCCGTTTTCCTACAAAGAAATTAAGAGAATTTCCCAAATACCTAGAGACGCAACCTTGCAGCTTTGCTTTGGTGGGATCTCAAAGTTATTATGCATCTTGCAATACCGTTACTCCTCTTGTTGGAAGCAATTAATGCTCAGTTTCCACGACAATGTGCTACAGTGGATGTGCTGATCCAAGGCGAATGTTGCCCAGACCTGTCTCCTGGAGTGGTTCCTGGTTCAGATCGCTGTGGCTCATCTTCTGGAAGAGGGCAGTGCGTACAAGTGATAGCAGATTCCCGACCCCATGGACCTCAATATATGCATGATGGTCGAGATGACCGTGAGCAGTGGCCTCTTCGTTTTTTCAATCGAACTTGTCGGTGCAACCGCAACTTTTATGGTTACAACTGTGGTTCCTGTCAACCTGGCTGGACTGGCTCCACCTGTGACCAGAAGATTAATATAGGTAAGCACAATAGCAAGAAACAAAACACAGTCCTCTTTCTGTTCTACCTTTGGACTCCCTAGTGCTTCTTTCTTAGCCCTTCCAATAATGATGCTGATGTTTGAAGAATGAGTTGGTTTTTTTAATTTCTATTTATATCCCACCCTTCTCCGGAGACTCAGGGCGGCTTACAGTTCATGAGGTGCCTGCCTGATCATCTCAAATGACAAATGTGTTGGCATCTATCCTTACATCTTTTGCTCACCCAAGCCTAAGTCTCTAAATTTAAAAGAAAAGCAGACTTAAAAAAACAAAGAAAACAAATAAACCATAAGTAAATAATTGGGAAATGCATGCATATTCATGACTGGATTGGCAATCTAGTGCTAATTTATTTCACACTGATGTAGTGGGCCTTCCAGCTTCATGCTTCTTCTCCACTAAAAAAAATTGCCAGAGAGGATGATGATCAGAACAGTAAGAAGACCTGAGGGAGAAGGAATAGCAAAGTCACAAAATATATATTTTGTTTGAAAGCTTCTTAGTAGTAAAGTCAATAGAAGATATAAACAGCAGCCCTATACCAATGTCTTTCTGTTCAGGCCATTAAGAATTATTAAGAATTATTCTAAGCAAGGTTTTCTATGTTGTTTGATTCCTAGAAATGGCTGTTTGTTTGTCTTTCTAATGCTACATGGAATTTGAATAATCCCCAAAGCATTCAGTCAGATGAAAGAATGTGAGGCCATAACAATATTTAGTAAAAAGAAGATACCGTACTTAATTCATGAATCTGAGATGATCTCAAAAAATAGTAAAAGAATTTGTTTTCAACAGCATTTTTTGTCTTTCTCATTGAACAATGCAAATGATCCTGCTCAAACCTAGTATATGATTTCATCCAATAAATAAACACTTGGTGTTGAATCAAAAAAAGCCAAGGGAGAAGTGAAAATTCAGATTTTTTTTTAAAGAACAGTTCTTCAGAAGTTACATTGGGTAATGCGGCAGATTATCTGGATTTCTTTTGATCAACATTCAGGCTTGTATATAGGACCGAATCCACTTTCATTCATCATGGTGAATGACCTTTATCAGGACCTGATAAAAGATGTGCCCTGTCCTTTTCCTTTTGGTCCTCTCAACAGCTTTCAAGACTGTTGACGATGGTATTTTTCTGTAGCATCTATGAGAGTTGTGGATTGCAGGCCCTGTTTTATTGTGATTCCATTCCTTCCTAAGTGGACAGTACTAGTTGGTTGTGGGAAAGAATCCAGGCAGTGATGATTTGCTACTCTCTGTGATGGAATGTACACTCGTAGCAGCAGAGCAGAAAGGATTTTGCCAGCTCCACAAAAGAAGCTCGGATGAAGAGTCATGAGTTGGATAGGGGAGGAAGGAAGAGGTTCAAGGTAACCACACCCTAGAATCTCTCAGGGTATATATGTAGTCCTCAAATCACGACCTCCCCAATCGAGTCCAAAATTTATGTTGCTCAGTGAAATATTTGTTAAATGAGTTCTGCCCAATTTTATGACTTTTCCTGCCCCAGTTGTTAAGTGAATCATCACACATGTTAAGTTAGTAATCAGGCTGTTAAGTGAATCTAGATTCCCCATTGACTTTGCTTGTCCGAAGGTCACAAAAGCTGGTCACAGGACCTCAGGAAACTGCAACCGTCAAAAAAATAGGAGACGGTTGCCAAGCATCTGAATTTGGATCATGTGACCATGGGGATACTGCAACGATCATAAGTGTGAAAAATGGTCATAAGTCACTTTTTCAGTGCTGTTGTAACTTTGAACAGTAACTAAATGAATTGTTGTAAATCGAGGACTTCTTGTACTTAGGTGCAAGTTAATAAGGGGTTGAATCTAAGGGTCTCATCTCTTGACTTGGACCATGATGTCAGTGTGTTAGACACCCAATAGACAGAATCTTGCCAAACTAAAGTTATAAATTTCTAAGCTATGTAATGTATCTTGAGAGATTCTAGGGTGTGGTTGCCCCGAACAGCTTTCCTCCTCCCCTATCCATTTTGGGACTATGTAATCTCTTGAGCTGGGTCTCCTTCTAGGAAAGCTCTGAGCTGCCAAAATCTTCCCCCTCTACTGCTGCAGTACACATTCCATCACATTCTTTAATATATAAATGAAGATGTTTGGAGAAGTAATTCACCAGTTTGGATTGAAGAACCATCAGTAGGCCAGCTATACATTTCTGCTCCCAGCCAATCCAGGAATGCGAAGGAATTGGCTGCAGGCTAATAGAAATTGGATGGGTAGAAACTGAGATTGAATCTCTGCAAAACAGGGTTATTGTTTGTCCAAAAGACATTTGACTTTTTTCCTGCCCCAGTAATAATAAAATGGGGAGATACTGTCACAATAAAAAATCCACAACTAGGAATCCTCCTAGACTCACAGCTAATACTGGACAGCAGTCAAGAACGTTTTATCTAGATTCAGCCCTTCCTAAATGAGGTCCTGACAACAAATACTAATACCTTTATCATGTTTAAAATCGTTGACTGAAATATGTCTTCCATTGGATGGAACGTTGCAGCTGGTACAGTGTTTGGGAATCTCTTGCAGGAAAGAGACAGCTATCCATGTCATAAAACAGTGTTTTTGTGGGGTGGCACAGTTGTTTCCAATAAACTTCTGAGTGCAATTTGATTTGATTTTGTTTATTGCATGGCGTCTGGGTAAGCTATTGCCTCCTGCTACGTGCATTTGTGTTCCAAATGCTATGTTGAGAGATTTTTTCCGTGTGAGATCAGGGGAGGGAAATTAGGGCATGATAATTTTTTTTCTTTATGAGTTATCCCCATGTAATAGTTTCCTATCGGAGTTTCACATGAAGTCTTTCCACAGTGAAATTCAGAAGTGTAGGCACAACTGATCTCTTTAGCAGAAATTGTAATGAAATTACCCAGATGTTATTAAATAAGATTTTAATACATTGAAATGTGGCCATTGGACATGGATATCAAGGTTAAGTTGTGATTTTATAGAGACAGTGACCGTGACGGAAATGTATTGTTTTAACTGTTTTTATTAACTTCATGAAAGATCTTTGCGGAACTAGTGATATGTAAATACTCCGAAGAAATACATAAAGCAGCTACATCTTACCAATACAGAATAAAAAAATGTTTCCATATTGCAATGTGCATGTAAGATTTGCAGTGTCGAAAGTATATTGTTGGGGGTTTTTTTAATAGCCTAGGTACCAGCCGCTTTGTTTGTTTGCTTGTTTAAGTGAAGCTAAATGACAATTACTATAACCCCTTACTAAAAACTTCATTCCAAATATGCAGTGTAGGAGAGTTTCTAAAAATTGTAATTTCAAAACCTTCGTTATAAAGATAATGAAGATGTGTTCTTCATCATGTGTTCTTTGCAATGCAGCTCTAAATCTTGCATGCATCCTCTACTTCCTGAAAAAGTCTGAATTTATCATGCATTCATTCCACCCAGAGATACCCTTTGGTAAGATGGGTGGCCAATAAATCTGATAAATAAATTCATCAAGGGACATTTTACCTACATCCACATTTATTCACATTTAAGGGACTACAAGGGGCTGCCCTTGAGATGTACACGGAGTCTCCAGCTGGTCCAGAATGCGGCCGTGCGGGTGGTTACGGGAGCTTCCCGTTACTCCCGTGTGACACCTCTCCTGCACGAGCTGCACTGGTTACCAGTGGTCCTCCGGATCCACTTCAAGGTGCTGGTACTTACCTATAAGCCCTACATGGCATCAGCCCAGGGTACTTGCAGGACCACCTTTTGCCTTCATCCCACCGCCCCGTGCGCTCACACAGGGCTGCCCTCCTCGGGGTGCCATTGGCCAGACAATGTCGGTTGGTGGCGCCCAGGGTGAGGGCGTTCTCTGTGGGCGCACTGACCCTCTGGAATGGGTTACCCACCGACCTTCGGACCACCCCTGACCTACACTCCTTCCATCGTGACCTGAAGATGTGACTGTTCCAACAGACAGGCTGACGTGATCGGGCTTCTTTTTAATTATATGGATTTTTAATCACTGTTTTAATATTTAATTTAAACTATTTTATCTGTTTTACTGTTTTAAATTTCGTGTGAGCCGCCCCGAGTCCTTCGGGAGAAGGGCGACATGTAAATCAAATTATAAATAAATAAACAATATGCATATTTTTATATAATAAAAGTAATAGATATAAAGATTAGATGTTGAAAGATGGTGACACTATGTATGTCTTAATGATATTGCTATTGTTATTAGAAGGGGATTAAAATGTTGAACAATTAAATAATGAAGGCCTATATTTTAACATAAATGTGTATAGTATTACAATTATATAAGTATGAATTAAATAATACATAATATTATCACTACTACTTTTATTCAAAGAAATGATACCCCGATACCTCACTGTTCATGTATTGATATGGCAGAGAATCAATTTCCATGTCCAGATGTGAAATTTTGGTAACAAGTATGGAATGGAATGGAATAGAATTTGTTGTAGCTAGAGGCCATTTTTTTCTTTCTAGCATTTTTCCACAAGTGCAGGGTCCGCTATTCTCAGATCAACCAATGTTAATCCATTGGCTGAAACAAGAATTAACCACCTGACATTAGGGATTGAAAGAGAGTGACTGGCCCAAGGTTTTTCATGCCTAAAGTGGAGCTAGAACTCAATTTCCTAGTTTCTAGGCTGATTCCTTAACCATCAGACCAAATTGGGTTTTCCCAGGTGTGAGTCTGCCTGCCTGCCTGCCTGCCTGCCTGCCTCTGTGTGTATGTATGCGTGTGTGTGTGTATGCGTGTGTGTGTGTATGCGTGTGTGTGTGTGTATAAATATGTATATATGTATGCGAGTTCCAGGTGTGTGTGTGTGTATAGTTTCTCTGAAAATAAGACATCCCCCCAATAATAAACCCAGTCGGGCTTTTGAGCGCATGCGCTAAAATAAGCCCCCCCTGAAAATATGCCCTCCCCAAAAATAAGCCCTCTCTGAAAATATTTAACTGCATGCGCAGCTGGTTCCCCCTGTTTCCTCTGGTTAGGGTTAGGGAGACAGAGCTGGAAATCAGGTAAGACGGCAAGAGGAGCCCCGTCTTGCTCCACAC
>JANHFM010009255.1:24214-35728 GCA_032468115.1 Grayia smithii
GTCTGGCCTCCTGAGGCCTCCACATATCCCATTTTTGGCCTTCTTGGCCTCCAGAAGGTGGGTGGGGGCTGGCAGGTAGGTAGGGCTATGTGGATGGGGGAGCCTCATGGTCCTGTGCAGGCCTGATTAATGCCTTCAGCGAGCCGTATCCAGCCCATGGGCCGTAGTTTGAGAACCCTTGCCCTAACAGCATTAAAATACATTCCACGATTCCATGTGATTCCTGACTCCTAACCTTAACTATCTCAAAGAACTGATGTTAGCTATCTCCTTCTCCTATTCTGCCTCAAACCTTTCTTCCTTCAAAGAGTGGAGAAATCAATGCTTTGCTTGCTAAGAGGCAGTCAGCTGTAAGAGACTTTCCTCCAGAATAGAATATCGTTCAGACACACAATAACGCCTTTAATATGAGAATTATGAATAGTTTTCCACTTATAGAGCAATGATTCATTGTACCTTAAAAAGATACCTCTTCCTGAGTAAATAACAAGGACATTGGGGGGGGGGGGGGAAGATGTGAAGAATGACTTATTTTAAAATCAGAAAGAATTACTGCATAACTTATAGTTCTATTTGCAGTCTAAAAGCTGGGTGTAAGAGTACACTCCTGTTCCATCTAAAGGTATCATCATCCTCTTGTACACCAGATTTATTTTACTTTTACTATTGGGCACTTTTATATTCACTCATTACCTCCCCATCCTCGGCTTTCTCACTGTACACATTATGCATAACTCCCTGGAAGTACAGATTGCATGCCAGATCCTACTTTAAGTGCATAATAAAAATAGAATAAAATAAAACTTTGGCGTGGAGGTGGAAGGATAAACATTGCTGAGCTTTCCTTTTACAAGAGAATGGCTATTATTTGGAGTAATGAAAGCTCCCAGAAACTGCAGTCAAGGAACGCTCGGCTGGCTGCCATTATGTCCAAGTCTTTATTTAGGAATTATGGTATGTAACACAAACAGAAGAGAATTATCAGCCCTGTATATCAAGAGATTGGTTTAGCTGATGTTAGGCATAGCTCTCACAAAAACCAATGGGCCATTTTCAGTCATAACTAATATTCTACTTCTTTTTGGTGAACTTTTTGGAGACTTTTTCTTTGGGGTGAAGAGACTTTTTCTTATCTTGCCTGCACATAATATGTTTTGGGAAAGGACATCTTGCTCAGAAGCCACTGACGCAGTTACACAACTAAGGAGGCTACGAGAGAAACAGTTCATATCCTTAGGTATCTTCCAAAAGCCTGGTACTCTCCAGATATATTAAACTGAAGCAGACATCATGCCTTGTTATTGGCCATGTTATCTGGGATGATGAAAGTTGTAGTTTAACAAATCTGAAAGATGTTGAACTATGGAGGGCTGTTCTCTGCTGAAATGCTGGACAGCTCCATACTCATTTCTAGCTTTTAAGAGTCAACAAAGTTACAGGTAGTCCTTGACTTACAACCAGTCATTCAAAATTAAGATGGACTTCAAAAAAGCTATTTAAGACCATATCCTTCTCTATGGTCATGTGGTCACATTTCAGGCACTTGATAAATGGCTCTCATTTACAACCGGTTGTAACATCCCGCAATCACCTGACCATAATTTGCAACATTTTTTCCATTCACTTAATGACAACTTGATTTGTTTAAAACCACATTATTTACTTTATGTCTGGAGTGACTCGCTTTATAGCTGTCATAAAAATGGTCATAAAATCTGTCACACAGTGCCTCAAAACCACAAGTTTTGACTGAAATTCTGGGCTCCACTGTGATCTTAAATTGAAGACTACCAATAAATAACCAAATCAAATTTCCCTTTTCCTAATCCAGTTGAATTAGTCTTAAGTAGCTTCTTAAGCATAGTAACAACCAATTCTCTTTAACTAACCCTTTATTTCTGATACAACTTAATTTCTTTTCTTTCTCTAGCAATTTATATACATTCACATAAATCCTATGTTGCTAATAACATAGTCACCATTTATTGTAATTAATTCTTTTTTAAAAGCCATAAATCAAAGTGTGTACGTAGTAGATACTGTATATATAATACCAGTGCCTATAGGAGGAGGAATTAGGGAGGATATGGAAAATAAACATCAAAGTAGTGAGTGGTAGGAGTGGTGGTAGGAGCAGTGGTGGGTGGTAGGAGCACTTGGGGCCGTGACTCCTAAGTTAGGAGAATGACTCCAACAGGTCCTAGGAACAACATCAGAGCTCTCAGTCCAGAAAAATACCGTATTATGAACAGCTACAAGAATCCTCAAACTCCCAGGCCTCTGGGTAGACGATTATCTTTTGAAATTAAAAAAAAAATACTGTAAAACCAATTATTTTCAGATTGTAGCTCTTCCTTTCCCTTTTTCTACTAGAACATAATAATAATGTGAGAGAAAGAGAAAAAAGAATAGGAACCTTCTTTCTATTTTCTATACTCCTGCCTCTTATTAATTTTCATTCCAGACTAAAGTACCCTAAATACATTAGTCTTTCTTTATAAGAGAAATCTAATCCTATTAAACACTTTATTTCTTTTTGCACCTTTTCCATCTCTACATTATCCTTTTTTGAGTTACATAGATCAGAAATATATACACTATTCCAAGTGCTGTTTCACCATAGATTTATAATAGGCACATTATTGTTGTTTTTGTCAGCCAAAAAAATTGCAACCAAGAAAGAATTTGCTTTTTTTTAATAGCAGCTGCACAGTGCATTTTCATGGAATTACTCCAAGATCTCTCTTCTGACTATTCACTGGCAGCTCAGATACATTAATCTATATATGAAGTTTAGATTTTTTAAAAACAAAAATCAATGCGCATCAGTTTGTCCGTGTTTACCTTTAACAGCAGTTGCCATCTTGACACCATTTATCTAATTTAAAGATGCTCTTTTGAACTATTTTACAACCCTGTTTTCATTTTAAAACTCCCCTATTCATCTTTAATTCTAGATTGTTGAGAAACAAGTGAGAAAAGATCAGTCTGATCACTAAAGTCCGTTTATTTTTTCCTACTGTCTCTATTCTTTAGCCTCTTCCCAGTCCATAAAAACTCCTTTTCTGTTTTCCCATGGTCCCTGAATTTGCTTCAGAGATTTGCTGAGGGACTTAAACAAAGAATATAAATTTTGCTCAGTAGTTGGAATAAACAGGCTGAATTTGTTTTGACTTAGAGGACACCCTTCCCTAGTGAATTTTAGGGCTGTAGGATATACTGGAAAAATGGGGAATAAGTCACAATAAAGCGACTTTACTGTTGCTCATAAAACTACATAAGTGTGTCCATGAACTCATCAAAGGTTGAGCTTGAATTAACAAGGGCTTTATCTTTATTTATTTAGATTGTACAAATTATGCCTTGCAACAGCCATTGCAATGCTGCAGCCTGTACTAACTCAGTAGCTGTAAATCTCATTATACATGTCTTTTTGCTCGAAGTGCAGCCATAGGATCATGGAAGATTAACTTAACACAGCCTGAGCTTATTCAATTATTGCTGCATTTTGGACTGAAGTCTGCAGGTCTAATAATATGATTTTGCAAGTAATTTTTGCATATCTAGGATACAGATTTCCTTCTTGGTTATATCCCCTGTATTTGGAATCCCCTAAGGTGTCAAGACTTATCTATCTTCTGCATAGGAGAATGCGGATAGAATAACTGTACCAGACTGGAAAGCTAAATCTATTTCTGATTTTCAGAAATGAATTGTTTGTATGTGGTTCTCAATTAGAAGGGTACCACTTGACAATAATTAAAAAGAGGTGGGAGTTGAATGTAGCACCTACATGCAACTGCACATATTCCTAAAAAAAGATACAGGTAGTCCTTGAATTATGACCACAATTGAGCCCAAAATTTATGTTGCTAAGTGAGATATGTGTTAAGTGAGTTTGCTCCATTTTACCACTTTTCTTGCCACAGCTGTTAAGTGAATCATTGCCGTTGATAAATGAGTAACCCGGTTGTTAAGTTAATCTGGCTTCCCCATTGACTTGGCATCTCAGAAGGTTGCAAAAGGGGATCACATGACCCTGGGACAGTCATAAAAATGAATCAGTTGCCAAGCATCTGAATTTGGGGATGCTGCAAAGGTCGTAACTGTGAAAACTGTCATAAGTCACTTTTTTCAGTGCCGTTGTAATTGAATGATCACTAAATGAACTGTTGTAAATTGAGGACTACTTGCAATCTGCTTTAAAGAGTTGCAGACAGGTGCTACATTTGCACACCTCTGCGCTCTGAAACTACTCTTCCTTTGGAACAATATCCAAAGCATTGCATAGTCCTGGTGTCTGTTAACATTCAGATTTGTCAGTTTACTGGTAAAGGACCAAGAAAGAGTCCTTCCAAGTAATATGGTCAAAAGGTATATTTATGATATGATTTTCCAGGCCCTTTTTCTTTACTTTTAACATCATAAAGTTCACCCAGACTTAGATATAAATTTCTTTCTGCTAGTTGGATATCCTAATACGATTATAAAAATATTTCAATCACTATGAACTGAAAAACAAAACCCCACACCCATGGGGCTGGAAGGGATTTTAAAAAGATTAAACAATCCATATTCTCGCGCATATATAATTTTACCGCTCATATTTCCTCTACAGTAGCTTTTTGGGGCATACATTTACCTCGACTTATGTTCTGACATAAATTCTTCTAAGCATTAGCACAGTACACTGATTTTAGAGATTATTTCTCTAGCTGGTGCTTTCCTTTGCAGGGCTAATGTTTTATCAGTTCATGAGTAATGGTGCCTGCCCAAGCCGTTATCATTTGAAATTACAGGTAGTACAGAAGCATACCATAGTGCAATCAAGTCAGAGCAAGCTAAAAATTAAGAAAGGCGTGTCTAACTTTTTAGCTTGCCTGGGCTACATTGAGTGAAGAGGAATTGTCTTGGGCTGCATATAAACTATATAATGTTAAAAGTTTACGGTCTTATGGGGCCATATCCAGTGGGTTGAGCACACCTGGATCACAACATTGCTGGGTTATAAACTCAGATCGAAGAAATGACTAAAATGGAATGTCTACGAATAGATCTAGCTGCAACACAGAAGTGTGCAGACGAGATTAGAATACTTTCACATTCTTGGGGCCAGTAGGACAGGTCCCTTTTGTTATCCAGCACTACAGCTTTAATACTGAATCTAGCAGCTACTACATATTAGGCTTGGTGGTTCATATATAATAGACAACCCAAAGACAGTAAAAACTGGAATCAAGTGTGGATTACATGGAGCTGAGACTGAAAGGGCCCATTTACTTTAGCCTTTCAAGCTTGAGGACTACCTGTAATAAGAACAGCCAGGAGGAGAAAATCCCTGGGTGGATAAATACAGTTTCTAAAACTTTACATATTGGAAGCTTCCAAGAGCCTTATTCCATGCCCTACATTCAGTCTGCACTGCATTTCTATAGGGTTATTTTTACAGTCATCTTCTGTATTAATTTGCTCCAATATATTTACTCTTACATGGCTTGCACTCTTCATTTCAGCCTCTGGTCTATAACAAAGCTTTTTTACACATGGAGACCAGTCGGGGCAAGAAATCAGGAGAAAGAGAATAATGCTTTACAATATGATTTAGAAGATTTTTGAGATGAATAGGGGATCTTCTTAGACTGGATATATTTCGACCGATGATTCTACACATTGAGTATAAGTCAGAAGTTTGCAATAGTAGCAAATATCTGTAGCTCTGAAAGTTTGTTCTCTGAATTTGTGGGTTGGTTTCCGAACGTTTCTCATTCCTTTTTCTGTAGATATTCTCTTTTTTTTATTGTTATTAAGAGCTTTTTCAAATAATTAGCAGGATTAAACCCCGCCCCACAAAAACTCCCACAAGCAAACACAACTTTTATCGTTTGCCTGAGCTTAAGAAGAATCTATATATTGTTTCCCTAATCATTAAGCTATCCACATTTTTCAGTTTCTACACTATATCCAGTAGCATACATCCTGCATAGGTTAAGACCAGTAATTCTCAACTTTGGCAACTATGTAGACTTTAGCTCCCAGAATTCCTCGGCCAGCTATGAAGCTGAAGTTCACATATTTTAAAGATGCCAGGATCGAAATACACTGGTTTAAGACCATGTTATTGAACACTGCAAAATTTAAACCAGGAACAGTGTATTTTAAATCTAAAAGATACTTCCACATTGGAAAAGTCCAAGTTCTCCAGAATTGTTCATTAGAGATGTGAGGTTCTCAGTTCCCAGCAGAGTTTCTAATTCCCATCAACTTCTCCTACCAACAAGGGCTCTAAAAGGCCCTTCTGAAATTAGCAGAGTTAGTTCAGACCACCACCAAGGCAAAATTAGTTATGAATAGGCAACACGGCTTTACCTTGTTACTTGAACTGTAGAATACAAATTAAGAGCAGCTCCATTTTACACTTGCATTAAAACAATAGTCCATATCCAGCCACAGCCAGATTTATACAGATACATAAACACAGAACTGCAAGAGCTACTTTACATAACAATAACTGCTGAGCTGGATAAGAATTAATCTCTCCCCACATCCTTACCCTAATTCCCGAGGTAGGTTTGTTTGAAAATACAGAGTCTCTTTCTCTCTCTATTGCTCACACACACAATATCCACAATACAAAAACAAATGAGCAGTATCCTTAATCCCCAAACATATTCACCAAATTCAACAACCTTTCCTCTCCCCCTCCTTTTGATTCCTCTTCCATCTGCCCGCACTGGGCCCAATCCAAATTCAGATCTGGTCCTTGAGACTTCTGTCATGATATGATATGATGTCATAATGCAAAAAAGGCATTAAGAGTTGTTAACCTAATTGTGAAGTTTCCAAAAGATGTCCTAATTAATTCATGAGGCTCGAGCCAAGTTTCAAAAGAAGTCCAGTTGTTTAGTAGGAACATTCCAGCCATCACTCTAATGCAGTCAACTCTAACCCCCCACGTGATTTGCAAGCCCTTATGACCCCATTTCTCCCTTCCTCCCTGGCCATGTCATAAATCACATTCTCCAATGGATCATGTTGGCAGGCTGTAAAACTCCACCTCTTCTAGCCCTGGTCACTTAGGCTACAATCTTTAACAAGGTATGTATGGAATGCCTTTTCCATTGGGGTGATGGATGGCTTCCTCAGCTCTCTCTCTCTCTCTCTCTCTCGCTCTCTCTTTCTCGCTCTCTCTTTCTCTCTCTGTCTCTCTCTCTCTGTCTCTCTCTCTGTCTCTCTGTCTCTGTCTCTGTCTCTTTCTCTCTCTGTATCTCTCTCTCTCTCTCTCTCTCTCTCTCTCTCTCTCTCTCTGTATCTCTCTCTCTCTCTCTCTCTCTGTCTCCCTCCTACTCATGGCAACATGCAAACTGGTCTGGAGATTTTTGCAAGTTGACAGTAAGTAGAACCCACCCCTGGAGAAGAGGGAGTGAGTAGAATATTCTGATCTAAAGTTATGGGTAGCTGGAGATGAATTGCACACTGAGGTTAGGTGAGAAGATTCAATGCAACATTTTCTTGCAGGTTCCATGTTATCTATTTATAATCACCTTTTATCAGGGAATCCAAGAAAGCTTATATGTAGAGAACCACATAGATAGATTTGGAGGAGCTTTACCAATAAAGGAGAATTCCAGCATTTAGTTGTGGAGTTTGTTTCTTGACATGGGTTGGGCTGAAACTTTGGGATCCTCAGAGCTGGGTTGCAAGAACCTAGATGGCCCCTTGGCAGCAGCAAATACAAACAAAATCCCTCTAATTCTTTGCTGTCACCTAATGGTTGTCTGATTTTTGCAGCCCAAATCTGCTACAAACTTCATGTTATTCTGACAACATTGAAAAAATACTGGACCCCACTTAGAGCCCATGGCACAGGGTGGTCTTCAAACTGGATCTCCTCAGAACTTATTGATAATGTTAACTACTTCAACATCCTGGCTCTAATCTATGTAACTGATAAAATTGAAGTGCTTTGACTGAAAACAATTGTGTCTGATGAAGTCGCATCACTTCATTATCAACTACAGTATTATGTACACTCTTGCTATAATTTCATCGATCTCTCAAAGCTTCAACAACCCTTAATATCTGTGAATTGTTTTTATAACATAAATCTCTGGATGAGGCAATTTACCAAGAACCACTTGTTGTCTAATCCTTTTTTGGGGGGTGGGGGTGGGGTGGTAGCATTACATTCTTCTTCATTCTTCTTGTGGTTCACCCCCCCAAGATTTACTGTATGTATTAGGTGGAGTTATCAAGAAGTCAAGAAGAGAGTGGAATTTGTCACATCATTGGTTTCTTATTGCTAATGGGTTGTTGTTGTTGTTTTGCTACTTGCAGATCTTAAAGTAATACATCTGTCATCCATTTGACCATTTTTTTTTTCAGATTTCCCGTTCCCTTCCATTCCTTATCTTTCCATGCTGAGCTTGAAGGTCTGGACTAGAGGTTAACTCTTCACACTGGGAGGACCATGAGAGAAAAAAGGGCCACCAGTCTTATGGAGTTCATGCTTATAGTTCCATATTAGATTTTACTACTGCTCAAATCAAGGGCAAGACCAGAGGGCAGCTGTTCTCTCATACCTGTCTGAATAAGTTTCCTGTCCAGACCAAATGGGTGGGAAAAAAAGCTTACATTATGTGACATTCCTTAAATGGAAGCAAACCTACTACTCACTGGCAAATAAACAAACAAACAAACAAACAAACATGATAGATATCAGCCACCATTCATTCTGTAACTTAAGTGTTTTTTTTTTTACTGGCTCAAGCAGACCTTGAAAGAAGGAGCCCATGGTTAAAAATAAAAAGGTAAATGACTCAATATATTTAAACCTTAAATCATAGTATTTTAAAAATGATAGTAATCTTATGGCCTTAACAGCCTTATCACTTCTCAAATAATACTTACTGAATTGGGAAGAAGGAAGAAAATGTAATATATCTGTGGCAGACTGATGGTTAAAGATGCTGAGATATAGTGAGTTTCAAAACGGTTTGCATTTCATGATGTTTCTGCAGAAGAGCTGAAGTTTTGTGAGTCACCCTAATGCCATTATTTTTCTGCTAGGCCTTGCAGAATTTTAACAGCATCGTTTTGGCAATTCAACAATCGCCCGGCATTCATTCACATATCCTCCACATTGGAAGTTAGATAAAATGCACATGTCAAAGTTATATGTTTGGATGTGTTTTCCTTATGAAGTCAATGAAGGGGAAACAACATTATAAAAATTTAAAATATTCCCTTGCAAAACACTCAAAAAGAAAAAAAAAGAAAAAAAAGGCAAGAAGTTCTTACTGTGAGGGAAGTTAGAGGTGGTCTGCTGGAAGAGAAGAATAATGTTCAATTTGGCAGAAAGTATTTATTTAATTTATATGCCCACCCATCTCCCTATCCAAAGCTACTCTTGGTGGCTAAAATATGCAAAGACATTTCTCAATATCGACTTCGATTGAAAAACATACTTTCAAAAAGAACAGCAAACTGTTGGGCAAAGTTGTTCTTCAGGATTTAGGGACTCTGATCACTTGACTATAGTCCCAAAATCTTGAAGCTCAACATTACCCAACGGATACTGGTCATGAAAGCCTACACCAATAAACAACAGCTGCTCTATTTTCATGGCAGATACCTTGTAGGCATCTAAAGTTTATAAAGTTCAACTCTAGCAAAATTAGGCAAATTCTCTACCTCTGTGGTGGCAGCAGTATTGATGGATCAAGGGATAGCACACCATTTCAATAGGGATAGCAAAGTTTGATTAGCAAACATAGTGGTTATATTGATGGGGGAGTAGGTTTTCTATCCCTAGGATTGTGTGTAAGCACTCATAATGTTAAATATTTTTTTTCCTAGAAAGTCTACTAGAATATTTGTATTTTTTTTTGTCTTTTGGCTCTGAATAGCAGGAGTCAAATGACCACTACTAGGGATGATGTTTAGAAGAATAGAATAGAATAGAATAGAATAGAATAGAATAGAATAGAATAGAATAGAATAGAATAGAATAGCAGAGTTGGAAGGCACCTTGGAGGTCTTCTAGTCCAACCCTCTGCTTGGGCAGGAGACCCTGTACCATTTCAGATAAATGGTTCCTTCCTTCCTCCCTTCCTTCCTTCCTTCTTTCCTTCCTTCTATCCCTCTTCCTTCCTTGCTTGGCTTCTTCCTTCTCTCCCCCTTCCTTCTTTCCTTCCTTCCTTCCTTCCCTTTCCTTCCTTCCTTCCTCCCTCCCACCTTTCTTTCCTTCCTTCCTCTCTCCCTTCCTCTTTTCCTTTCTTCCTTCCTTTCTTTTTCCTTCCCTCCTTCCCTTTCCTTCCCTCCTTCCCTTCCCTTCCTTTCTCCCTCTCTCCTTTTTTCTTTCCTTTCCTTTTTTCATTTCTTTCAGTTGTCCTTTCTTCACGTCGAAATAGACTAAACATACCTCATGAAGTTACTGGTGGTCTATTAGACCTTATTCTAACTAAGTGCAAATTCCTTTTAGCGTACATGGGCAGGACGACAAAAATTCCAGAATCAGATCCTTTTCTTTCTTTTTTTTTTAATGCTCCCTTTTGCATCTCAGATTTATTTATTTCTTGGTTTTGTTTCGCTTTTGGGGCCCGTTATTGTGATGCTTTCCTTTTAAGGCCCTTTCCACTCTGTGTATCTCTCCGTAGATCACTCAGGGTTCCCTCGGAGAGGATGGAAAGTACGGAAATACAAACCAAATTAAAAACAACAACAGAAGAGAACAATCAAATAACCCCAGCCCCTTCTCCCAATTCTTTCTCATGGTTCCCATGGCAATGCCTGGTCTCCAACATTTGAAGATGAAAAGGTCCCTTCAACAGCTCACTCCGGTGGACGCAAAGCAGAGAGCGTCTTAAAAATTAACTGGTAAACATCCGCTTCCTTAAATACCGCTTCCTTAAATACCGTAAAGGAAACGCTGACCTTCCAAAGTGTGCGATACGAATTCTCGGGTTTTTCCACCGGCTCTTACCTAAAAGCAGCCAGTAATGGAGCATAGATGGAGTCTCCGTCGTAGACGTAGAGGTGATCCCAGCTGCATTCGGTTGCAAAGTGATTAAAGCGGAGCCTCAAGACCGTGTTGGGCCTAAAAAAGAAGGAAATGCGTTAAAACAGCCTTTCCAAAATCAACGAACGAAAAGGAAACGCACACCAGCATGGTTTTTTCAATTTGCACATCGCCTGGCCGTGCAAGAACTTGCAAAGAGCTTCCATAAAATGTTCGCAGTTTTTAATTTGCGGTTGCAAATGGGAGTCCTTCGCGCCGATCGTTCTGGATACGCGATGTGGGAACGTCGTTTTGGAGTTAGAGCTAAGGAGGTCGGGCCAAATTCACCAGCACAGGGCTCTGCAATCTTAAACACTCAAAGAGCCCCTTGGGCCCGTTTCCCCACAGAAAACAAAACACCGGGAGCCACAAAACCTGGGTGGGCGTGGCCAACTTGATGTCACTCACTCCCACCCGGTCACATGACACCCCCCCAGCCACGCCTACCCAGGTTTTGT
>JANHFM010009261.1:0-14002 GCA_032468115.1 Grayia smithii
GAGGAGATGGGTGATAGGAACAGTGAGAGATTAATAATAATGCAGACAGTTGCTAGTTTGACAGCGATGAGGGAATTGTTTTTTTAATTAAAAATTAAACAGCATTCCAAGCCTACGTCATATAAAAATTTCTCATTATTCCCCCTTACCAAGGCTGCCTTTGTTGCCCTTCTTGGAAAGAGGGAATAAATAGTTTCTTCCAACTCTTATCACACACCATTCACTTGGTCAATTATCACCTAACATCACCATCACTGCCAGAAGGGACAATAGCCAACCGCTGAAGAGACTCCCAAAGCCTTCCTGTTCAAAGTTGGCCATGGGGGAAGACATGCTCACTTCTTGTAAAGAAAACAATGTTTTTAATAAGAACAGCTAACCGCAAAGAAGACAGTTTGAAACCTCTTTTGTACAATTATGTCCAAGGCAACCTAGGATGAGAATTCAGCAAGGCAAGGGATATACAGATAAGTAACTCTCTGCCACCCTGGACACACAAAACAAGATTAGCAAGCTTTGCAACAGAAACCAGATGATCTGAAATCTGCATGATCGACACAAGGCATAAAAGCCATGGTTGGTTCCAAACACGGAACATGCCTGAAGCATCCATTTTTTTAAATACACACTGGAAACATGTGGGAGTATTTTCATTGGCTAAGCAAGAGTTCCACTAAGCTTCTTTTCCCCCTCATTTGATCATCAGCTATTGCAAGAGCTTGTAGAAGAAGCATCTGACAGCAGACTACTTGGAGACAAGAATTGGTTGGTTAGGCAGAGTTTCCTTCAATGACAACAAAAGTATTAATGCTAAGCTCAGAAACAGAAGCTTTTCTAGACATTAGTAGGCCAACTCGTTTCTTCTAAATCTGAGCGGAAAGCTAGATAATTGATTCACTTGGATTATGATGATTACCCAAAATCCTTTTTAAAAAAAATCTTTTGGCACAGACGTTTGCATTTAGAAGATTCCAAAACACATCTAGACATTTTGGTTGGTTCATAAGGCTGAAAACTCCCTAGATTTTGAAGATTTAAACAACAATTTCCTGGACTGTATTAATTTCAATGGATTTAAGTCTATTTAATATTTTTAGATTGTAGTTTATAGTCTTTCTCCAATATATAATCATATTATCACTTTTACACTTAACAGTGAAGCATTATTGCAGGGATAAATTTCAGTCTACCATTTACCAAGTTACTTCATCTTTACATTAATGTGACAGCATGCTAACATTTTCTAGCCTGAATCTGGCTTAATGTTCTAGTCCCTTAGTATATGTACATTTCACTTTTTTGAGATATTTTCATATTAATAATCAAGACTGCTATTAGGTGGAATTCCTCTGCATGGTCCTGCAAATGTTCACCAAAGCCACTTATTGTATGTAATAAGTGCAGAGAAATAGTGGAGTTTTGCTACTGCCATGAGTGGTTCTAACCCATGAGAGGTATCCAGCAATGTTCCAGCCATCTGCTGGCTCTTTTCAATTCCTTCATCTCTTCCATGAACCACAGGGAATACCAAGAGAGGGCACATGGGCATGATCCTGTCCAGGGCTCTGGACACCTAATTTCAGGCTGCTGCCAGAGCTTCATAGGTATTTATTCTCAGTAAATCCTATAAACAACAGTCTTTCCTCAAGAACAATTTTCTCTGATGATGTTGCTTCTCTTCCTTCATCCATCAAAGCAGTACAAACTTAGAAAAGAGACGTTACATGGGAAGTACAATTCTTTTCTATTTTTTTTTTAAATTATAAATCCCAAGTTTCAATGCAGAATCACATCCAGTTTTAGAAAAGAATTTAGCCTAGCAGCTAGGATTGTGCAATTTATTGAATATAGATTGTTGATACAATGCTAGTGAAATATTTTAGGAAAATGGTGTCAATTTGATTTGATTCAAAATATGCAATAAAGTAGATTCAATTTTCTTAATATTGTTTAACATTTGAGGTTTCTGATTTGAAGGCCTTTGATCCGATTCAGTAATTTGATCTTAACTATCAATTTGGAAAAATCAGTTCAGTTTGGGGATTTGATTGAACTGCCTTCAAATCAAATCCATAAATTAAATATGTTCAAGACCTACCAGTAATTCAGTGTTTATAATTCATTTGTTATGCTTCAGTGCTTCTTATTAGTTCTGACAAATCATACAAAATCTGAGTAACTGATATAAGGAATAGGTTTTCAAAATATCTTCAAGGGTGATGATCAATTTAGCCTCTATTTTTCCTTCATGGAAATCTGATTGATTCTTGAAACCTTAACCCAAATGAAATCTACCATCACCCCCATTCCACCCTTTAAATGAGTAAAGGGCAGTAGTGGGGTTCAGCCAGTTTGCACCACATCGGGAGAACCGATTATTAACTTTCTGAGCAGTTTGGCAAACTGGTTGTTGGAAGAAATCATTAAGACAGAGAACTGGTTGTTAAATTACTTGATTCCCACCACTGTTAAAGGGATATTAATTTTAGAATTAAATAAATGGATCAATTATGGTTTATTTGTTAAAGACTGCAATCTAGACAAATAGGCTTATACATGTTATTTAAATATTTAAAAAGCAAATGCAAATCACGTTTAGCTTGAATAGGAGTCCACACATGATTTTTTTTTTCTCTTTGAAATGAGACCCTTTAAGCATGCCTCTTTCCTCTACACTCTCAAAGAAATTAAATCAAGCTTAGAGGTCTTAGATTGTTTTACATAACGACAACAGGAATCCCTTTTACTGCATTAAGCACATTGTCCAGTACAATATTCTTGTTTCAGTGAAGACAGCATTTTAAGCGGACAATGAGCCTCAAAAGATTTGACATTTCTATTCACCAAGTGAGGGCATGCAGTTCTTCTCTGTTTCAAAGAAGAACTGTTCCTTCAGGGCATGGCAAACTAGCAAAAAAAAAAGAAAGAAAGTTTCAGGAAACACTAGCCAACCTATAAAATGTATTTCTTTTTCTTCTTTTTTTTTTTGGGGGGGAGGCAATTTTTCTGGCTTCTGCAAGTCACAAAGCAACACGCCTTAGTCCATTAGTATGACAGGTAGTATTCTTACTAACAACTGCTTTTTACTCCTTCTGACAAATGTGTGCTGTGCCATAGTTGATGTTTGTGTAGTAATTAGGACTGATGGATAGGGACGCCAATGCTGCCGAAAGTGCCCCCCGATTTAATGTGAACGATTTGTCAAATGTGCTACGATTGCATTGCTGACAGGCACAGCCAAGAAAGCACTTTGTCATCTTTCCACCAAGCAAGGTCACTCTGGCAGGGTATATAAGGTTCCACCAATGAAATCTTCATGTTTATCGGTGATGTGCATGGCCTACTTTCAAAACTTGTTTTTTTTTTTCCTCTTTTCAATGGCGATTCAAGTCTCCTCTGAGAAACTTGTTTTGCAACGGATATCTGTGAGGCTTGTTTTGTTTTGTTTTGTTTTTAAGATAAAAGGCTATCTGAGTAAACATGGCTCTTTGGGAACCTTCAGATCCATGGAAGAACACATTGCTGTTTCTAGGGAAAGTAAGCTTTGATTAACATTTAAGGTTAAAATATGATCTGCTATGAATGGTAGATGTAAGTGATTCACAGGATGTGAAGAGGGATGGGAATATGGAATCATTTTGTAATCATGGGACCAGTGAGTAAGTTTTCAAACACGTAATAAAATGCCAGTGTGAACATCAAGCCCCGCTGTTCTCAATGCTAAGCTATTAAAATAAGCACTAATCCCAGTAATTTAGCAATATATGCAGATTTATTTTATATTCTAAGAGAAAGTTACTGGTGAAAAACTGAATAATTTTCTCCAAATATTGGTAGTGTTATCACTATTGAAAATGACATACATTCATACCAAAATTGCACTATAGGCAATTTCTGATCCAGAAAGTGATCGGTTTTTTTTAAAAAAAATGTTGTATTTGTTTTATTTATTAGCTGTTTAATTCCAGTGGACTCATTCATTGAAGACTTTCAGAAATACTTTCAAGGCTTGTTTAATGGTCACTTCATAAGGAATGGTTATACTATGGTAATTAAAAGTGTTATTTCACGTTGAATAGAATCTATGTATTACTGATCAAAACCAAACAGCAGGACGATTTTTAGTGAACGTCTCAATGTTACTCAAAGTGTGTTGATTCCTTGACCGTAGCATGTCAGGCCTAATAACAACCAACTCTGAAAATAAGATATTTATGAGTTGTAACATAATAATATAATAATTGTATAATAGAATATTAGAAAACACAGTTGCTTATGGAAACTTGTAAGGCAAATCAGTAAATCTCTCTGAAGTTTCCCAGCAAAACAAATGAGAGAGAAGAACAAATGAAACAAATTTTGAAATGAATTAGAATTCTCTGGCTAGTTTTTGGCAAACCACATCTTTCATTTTCAGTTCTCATAGTGCTTTGGAAATGACAATGTTAATATTTGTAGATATATAAATGAATTCTTTTCAACATGCATGAAAACAACTTATTTCAGTTTCAGTATTATTCTGTAGCATGTAGACATGATTAAAAATAAAGAACTATATTCCTGGGTACTTGTGCAAATTACCAAGTACAAAAATAGGCATAACTTTTTTTACAATTTTACAATTTGTACAATTTCTTTAACAGCATACATCTATATGCTGAATAGAACTGGCAAATAGTTGGTTGCTTCCATCACATCTTGAGACACAATAGAATGCTGTAGTGCATCTCTTTTCAGCATATTCTAAATTCCTTCTTCACAATAAATATTATATTAATTTATTGTTATCCTACTGTTTGTCTGGCCAGCTAGCCAGAATGGCCAGTTAAATCACACTGCAAATATTCAGCTACGTTCACTTTTCTTCCTTCCATATAATGGTCTACCAGAATTGAAATAAAGACCACCCGAATTGATTTGTCCATTAATTAATTAATTAACTTTTGTGCAATAAAAGTTTATTTTACTGGTTTACCAAATCATAACTTTTTTTTAGTTTTTAGTTTCATAGGAAGCATACTATGAAACACCAACATGCAGTAGGAATGTTGTGTTAATTCTGAGGAGATCCACATTTGTGTCTGTCTGCAGCCACAAAGCTTACTGAGTGACTTTGAGTCAGTCATTCTGTCTTAAGCACAACCTACCTAGCAGAGTTGTTGCCAGGATAAAATAGGGAGGACAGTATCCAGATAATCCTCATTTTATGACAATTGAGCCCAATATTTCTGCTGCTAAGGGACACGGTTGTTAAGCGAGTTTTGCCCCATTCTAAGACTTTTCTTGCCACAATTGTTAAACAAATCACAGCAGTTGTTACGTTAGTAAAATGGTTGTTAAGTGAATCTGGCTTCACCATTGAGTTTGTTTTCAGAAGGTTGTAAGGGGTGATCACATAAGTCTGGGACACTGCAAATATCATATATACGAGTCATTTGCCAAGCATCTGAATTTTGATCATGTGACAATGGAGATACTGCAATGGTCATAAGTGTGAAAAGCAGTCAAACTCACGTTTTTCAGTGCCTTTCTAACCTTGAAAAGTCACTAAACAAACTTTTGTAAGTCAAGGACTATCTGTACGCTCGAGTGTGTTCCTGTATGAAAACAGGAAGGAGAGAGGATGGAGGGAGAAAAGGAGGTGTATTCTTGTGCATGTGACCAAGCTAAAATATACAGTGGAATAGTACAGCATTGGTCATAAAATTACATAAAAATGATTTCATATTACTGTTATGAAAAAAAAGTTACAGAAAGGTACATATGAAAAACCCATTTAAAATCTGAAAGGGATTATGCAGTGGAAAAATAAAAACACCGTGAATCACCTGGGGATGATACTAATGACAAACACACATAGTTTTTAACTTAAAAAAAAAATAGAATTATTTACCAACTACCATTTCACTAAAATTAACTGGTTAATAAAAGCCAGTTAACAGAATCAGTTTCAAAGCAGAAAAAACAGGGGTATATTAAAATGTTAAAATGATTTAAAAATCAGGTGACTTTTTTATTGAAAGTAGCATATCCATCAGAATTTTACTATAGAATAGTAAAAATAAATTAGAAATTAGAAAAATGCAGATCTATAGTTTAGGTGTATAAGAGATGGAAAAGTTTAATACACATAAAATACATACACATAAAATCTATTTTCTCATTAGTTAGTACACTGTTAGACTGTTACACTGTTACGCTGTTAGTTAGATGAATCATAGAACATATTGTTATGGACATGTTTGTCAGCTAATATGTAGCATCATCTTAATTCAGTTAAACTTTAAGAGCATAGTTTAAAGAAATGTTATTACCTTAAGCGAAATCACAAGCTGATTGATAATCTACTCACATACTGAGATCAAGGACATTGTTTCAATCATGCTTATCAAATATTAAAGATTCATATTTCTGTGCTTATAGATTTCTTGCTAAAGCTGCTCACAGCACAGGAAATGATATATTGAACTATCATATATATCAGACATTTTCTGGCAAAATGCTTAATAGTGCTCACTAAATATTAGAAGGAACTTCCAAAATTGCTTAATGGGCTATGACTTCAGTCAATGAGTAGATTTTCTTCATCCAAATAGTGCTTTTTTAAAAAAAGAAACTAAGTGCTACCCATTACTACAGAAAGCAGTAGAAAAATAAATATCATCTAAAGAAAAGTACAGTCCATTTCACCTAAAATCAAGA
This sequence comes from Grayia smithii, assembly GCA_032468115.1. Classification (NCBI taxonomy): domain Eukaryota; kingdom Metazoa; phylum Chordata; class Lepidosauria; order Squamata; family Grayiidae; genus Grayia; species Grayia smithii. The sequence continues at coordinate 6,703 of JANHFM010009261.1, forward strand.
TACTTATTTTAAAATTACCTTTCTATCCTGAAGTAGATTTGCAATGTGCTTTAGAGAAAAGTACATATAAAAATAATTATGCAGATATGCAGAGAAAGACACACAGAAAGGGAGATTTAAAATAGGAAAACAAGAGTGTTAAATAATTATGAATTAATAACCACACCAATTAGATTTTTTTTAATACAAGAAAGGAATTTGAATTGTTTACCTATGTGCAAGTGGGAGTCAGACCACAAACATTAATGACAGGTTTGCCATTTAATTCTTAGAACATCTAACATTAACTTAAAATAAAAGATCATACAGTTCTGGGAGCATATTTCACTGAGGTTGTTGGGTGGGGAACATTAACCCAACTTAGCAAACTGGGGGAAGGAATTCCACAGGCATATTAAAGAAATAATGTTTACATCTCATTATGTCTATCTTCATAATTATAAGAAATTCATCATCTTCCAGATGAATATGACATATAATCATTTTTCCTGCATATTTTCTGAAGCAGGAAACCTAACAAGATATAAATGCTGCAGAGTAATTTAGGTTATTTGCACTTCTATCAAGTAGAGCTAGGGTGATGTATAAAAGAAACAGAGGTAAGCTAAAAATATGTTTAAATGCTTGATTCATAACCAAATAAATAACAGTTGTCTCTAAGGAATGGAAGAGCAAATATATTTAGCTCTCCCGTCAGAGCATAAGGGAGCTTCATGGGTAAAAACAAAAATATCAATCACAGAAGCATCCACTTCCATCTCAAATGTCATCGCAACTTAAGAAACATTAATTCCTACATAAAGAAACATGTGCAAATACTTATCTTGCAAAGTTATCACAGAGTTTGAAATATACAGGGGAATGATCCACTTCATATGCACATGCATTTAAATCACATTCTCCTAAACAGCTGTTCTGTATTTTTAACTAAGATACATCCTTATTCACACAACCAGTCATACTTTCTATATTTATCAAGGCTTTGTTTAGAATACCTACTAAATTGAAGCCCACTTATCTTATGGTTAATATGATTCAAATTAGGATGCAATCTAATATCATTCAAATACATTTATAATGTCAACCAAATACATTTATTTGAAATGCTTCCCATAACAACATCAATCAGCTATCTTAGCATACATTTATAATACATAAAAAGCTGGGAAAATATACAATTGATGATGGGTTTACAGAAATGAAAGTTGGGGAAGTGCAAGGTTAACATGTGCATCATGATGACATATGCTTGATGATGCTGTCAAGATGCTGCTAGGATTGCATATTTGCATCACAACAGATATCAGACCATAACTGTAACAAATGCATAGTAATTTTGCATACATGCCATCATTTTGTCATTATCACAGTTTGCTACAACTACTATTTACACTGATAAATAATATACATGGTACTAAAGCAGGGTTTTTAAATTATTCCATATAACATACTAAACCAAAATTACATACTAATGTATACATTTCATTATTATAACAGATACTGGTAAGCAATTATATTATGGGAGTATGCCAGAGGTTTTAAACCTTTGAAAAAAAATTAGCAAAGGAAAGCAACCCTGTCAGTGTTCATAAAACTTGTAATAAAATTCTTCCTTTAGTCACATAAACCAGGGGTGCTCAACCTGTGGACCGCAGCCTACTACCATGATGTTCCCTATTTGCAACCAGGCCATGTGACTGGTGGGCTGGCACATGCACACACAACCTGACTAACACAAGCAGCAGGTGCTGGTGATTGTAGCCCCACTCATGTGAACAGTGGACATGTGCAGCCCTGCTCACACAAAGCTGTGTCTGCGTGCATGCACCTGCGCCTCACACAAAACCATACCCTCTTCCTCTCCCCCCACCCCCATGCACTGGGCTGCCAACCTGAAAAGGTTAGGAATGCTGACATAAAGCATTTGCTTCAAACTTCAAACCAATATTCCATGCATTCTTAGTTTCAACAGTAATCATTCACTGTCACATAAAAAGGATTGTGCAGAATACTATATGGCAGGGTGAGAACCCACATTAGTATCCAACAAACTAAACAACTGGGAAGCATGTCCCTATGTGAACAATTCTGGAAGAATGGGTACCACAAGCACTTGTTACAAAATGCCTGTCAACACACAAGGGAGGGAGGGAGGGAGGGAGAGAGAGAGAGAGAGAGAAAGAGAGAGAGAGAGAGAGAGAGAGAGACTTTTTCAGTTTCTCAAAATCAGAATTCAACAACTTGTTTATTTTCTATCTAGAGTTAATAAAATGTAACCAGCACTGTTTTGTTTCTCCCCCCACCCTCCAAAATCAGTTGTAATGATGTTTCTAGGCAGAATAAACACATTTTAAATCCATTTCTCAAATTAATCATGAAAGCAATTACTGTGCATTTCAAAGATGCTATTAAAATATTAAATATTCTAGAGATCTTCTTCCTGCATTCCAGCAACAAAGCTTCTTTATTCATATCGAATTATGCCTCTTTGTTTTCTGCTCTGCAGCTTGGTCTCTGTATGCCCAAGGTTTCAAATTAATGGATATTTGTTTCATTTCTGTCCAATTCCTCACTTTCCCAGTTCTTAGTTTTTAGTTAATCAGAACATTTTTTTTCCAATTCTAAACCCTCCTTCCTTTGATTCTTCAATCCATCCATTGTATTTTTCAAACCTCTGTTCAGCTTCTGAACTGCACATTACCTAAACCAAAATAAATAAATAAATTATACAGTCCTCAACTTATAACATTCCATTGGGTGACCGTTCGAAATTAGAATGACACTGAAAAAAAGTGACTTACGACCTTTTTTCACACTTATGACCGTTGCAGCATTCTTGTAGTCATATGATCAAAATTCAGCCACTTGGCAACTGACTCATATTTATGACAGTTTCAAGTGTCCTGGAGGGTGTGTGTGTCATGTGATCACTTTTTGTTACTTTCCGGCAAGCAAAGTCAACGGGGAATCCAGATTCACTTAACATCTGGGTTGCTAACTTAACGACTGCAGTGATTCACTTAATAACTGTGGAAACAGAGGTCGTACAATGGGGCATAACTTACTTAACAAATGTCTCATGTACCAACATAAACTTTATGTCCTAATGACTCAATTGTGGTCATAAGTTGAGGACTACCTGTATTTTATAAATGTTCATAAGTGCAAAATAGCTGAACATTGCATTCCAATTGCACAGTGGCAGATAGGATAGCACTCCAGAGGGTCAACGTCATTGCCTAGAGGATCATTGGCTGCCCTCTCCCCTCTTTGGAAGAGCTTTATAGCTCCCACTGCCTAAAGAAAGTTCAAAACATTCTTAAAGATCCATCTCATCCTGGGCACCCTTTTTATTTATTTATTTATTTTGAACTATTACCATCTGGCAGATGGTACAGGATAATAAAAACAAGGACAAATAGGCTGAAAAACATCTTCTATCCCAGGGCAATAACCATATTGAATTCTACTGTATAGTTCAATTTTAATGCAATATCAGGATTTTTTAATTCAATTGTATAGAATGTGAAGGATGTGTGTTTTATTTTTATAGCATTTAAGATGGCATTTAATTTTGTTGTACGAGGTGCAATGACAATAAAGTAAACTAAACTAAACTAAACTAAACTAAACAAATCCTAAAACAGCCTGCATTCTGGGAGCACCACCTTTGTCGGGGTGAGCAAATGGCACCCTGCTATAACCCGAAGACAGAAATGATGGCGTAGCGATCCGAAAGAGGGTCAAGGATGAAAATGAAAGAAGAAAAAATTGAGTTGATGATATCGCACACTTTATCGAGCCAAAAATATCCTCCTGTATCCTCTTCTCCTTGGGAAGCCTCTCCCTCCCTCTTCAGTTGAATCCTGATGCCATCTGGTTACAAGGAAAACCTCTTTATACCCCAAGCCCAACGTCTTGTGATATGAATCACCCACAGTCCTATTACACGGTTCCCACCCAGCAGATGTCCTTTCCCAGAGAGTTAAGTTCATTTCCTTTTCCTTTCCTACTGCTGAATTACTCAGCCTTGTAAAAAAAAAAATGGTCAAAAGAACATTTTGTAGATTTGAGACAAGGAGTCCAACACGATTTGGAGGGTTGGGCTGGTATCTCTGACAGGTTATAGAATACTCGGACTCGGCCCATGGAATTAAAATGATCATCGGAGCAATTACAAACCGAAATAAAAATGGGTTCACTCTCCTATGTTGTGCCATGCTATCAAGGTTCTATTATATTACTCTCTTGGTAATAAATATCTTCCAGCAATCCAAATGGTTCTTGTTTCCGACATTTACCAGCCTCAAAGAGTTTGGCCACTGCAGTTCAACCATGGTTATTTGTCTTCACAAGACAAATAGCCTTTGACCCACACACAAGTTCATAATTTTTATGACTATAGCTGGCCAGGGAATTCTGGGAATTGAAGTCCGTGAGTCTTAAACTTGTCAAGGTTGGGAAACTCTTGTCTTAGTCCAATATCTTATTTCTCATTGTGGCCAAATGACAGCTTCTATGATGCATATAAAAAGAAGGCAGAGGCACCTTGCTCCCCAGCCATTCTTCTCCTGCAACTGGTGTTTGGAACTAGGCCGCTCACAACTTGAAGTTAAGGTTGAGTCTTCAAGAGTAGTAGTCCTTAATAGACTTGTCCTTCGTGAATTTATCCAATTCATTTTAAGGCCATCCATGTTCAAGGCTGTCATCACGTATTCTGGCAATAAGGTCCTCAAGGTAATTTGTACCATGTGAAGACTTGTTTTCCTTTGTTTGTTCAAAATCTCCTTCCAATCAATGTCCCTGCATGACCCTATAACTGCCTAACCACTTCCTTCTAGATCTTCCTCATTCCATCTAGGTTAGGGGTCGGCAACCTTAAACACTCAAAGAGCCACAAAGGTCCTAAATGGAAGCCCCCCATTCAATTCTGGAGCTGACCAGAAGCCTGATTCCCCCACCATAGAGTCTTCTCCTAGGGCGGCATCCTTTTTCATCTGCCAACCGGAAGTCCAGTTCCCCACCACCACCACCACCACCGCCATAGAGTTTCCTCCTAGCGCGGCGTCCTTTTTCCTCTACCTATCCTAACCAAAAGTCCTATCAATTGTGGAGCTGACCAGCAACAGGGAGCCGCAGCAGAGGGATGAAAGAGCCACAGGTGGCTCCAGAGCCACAGGTTGCTGACCCCTGAACTAGGTCTTCCTCACTATTGTGCAAAATCATCCTTCTTAGGCAAGAACTTTTTCCTTTTTTTTTTTTTTTTGGCTTCTTTTGATCAGCTGTTTCCACAGCTTTCTTTGCAGCCTTAGAAAGACCAGAAAATTGCCCTTAAAATATAAATTGTAACGCCCCACCTATTCAAGTGATGGATTCTCCATTTTCCCCACTAACTGCATTCCAATGGCAGGGTTCCAACTGTTGCAGAAAATTTAGGGTTGAAAAGGGTCCTTTTTATCATAACTATTTATATGTTGCCTTTGTGTGGAGACAAATATTTAACCCAGAAATATTCAAAATAAAAAGGAGGGCATGGAGATGATGAAAACTCAGAAGGCAAGAACAGTATAAACAGCCTTTCCCCATTCCCATTTTTTAGCTTTATTTTTCCACTGCTTTTTAACCTTCTTTTTTTATTGGGACAAACCAAACATTAACAAAACATTAAAGATAAAAAAGAAAAAGGAGTTGTTAAAAAAAAAAAGAGGGAGGAACAAGGACAAAAAGCTGGAGGGGGAAACACAGTTGTGGGTATATGGGAACATACGAACACACATTTGTGGTCTTAAGGAGAAAGACAATAAATAAATAAATAAATAAACAAACATCTGCATCCAATATTTCTATCTGGAAAGACCCTGGCACAGATGGGGTTTATGTACTAGAACATTATTGCAAATAGTAAAAAGATTTTTCTTTCCATTCCTGAGATGGTACCGCTGCTTTTAAAACCAAAATGATAGCTGAAGGTCACCCTGACTTTGCCTCTGGAGTGTTATTTAGCAGCTAAGACCATGGCCACTCCAGATGTTTTCTTCCCCTTTTAAAGGGCAGCTGTCAATCAGACAGGAATAGTTTCTCTCTCTCTCTCTCTCTCTGTGTCTCTGTCTCTGTCTCTCTGACTCTGTCTCTCTCTCTCTCTCTGTCTCTGTCTGTCTCTCTCTCTCTCTCTAAGAAGAGGAAGGTATGTTGTATATGTTCATTGCCTTGAGTTATTTGTGAGATGCAAATAAATAAATGACTTTCTATATGGCCTAAAATGGTGTTTTTCAAACGTTGCAAATTGAAGATGTATGGACTCCCAGTTTGCCATACTTTTTAAAATTGCCTCCTTTGAAAACACTGCTGTAGGATTTAATAATATGCTAAAGGTTGAGCTAAATCTATATTAATTATGTGGGTTTTCTTCTTTAATTTTTGTTCATTTTAATTGGTATTGTGTATTAAACTTTTCTGGTTGTATTATCACTATATTGTTTAAGATAGATGATAGATAGATTGATAGATACAGTCAGACAGACAGACAGACAGAAGAGATAGAGACAGGAGTGAAATCCAGCAGGTTCTGACAGGTTCTGGAAAACCCGTAGCGGAAATTTTGAGCAGTCGGAGAACCGGTAGCAGAAATTTTGAGTAGTTTGGAGAACTGGCAAATACCACCTCGGGCTGGTCCCAGAGTGGGATGGGAATGGAGATTTTGCAGTATCCTTCCCCTGCCACACCTACCAAGCCACACCACGCCCACCAAGCCATGCCCACAGAACCCGGTAGTAAAAAAAATTGGATTTCACTACTGGATAGAAATATATACCAGCAGATATAAAATCAGAAAAGAAAAATCTAAACTCCAGAGGTTACACTTTTATAGGTCAATCAACGTTGTATTAGTTATAAACTTTCTCATGCCTTGAAACTCTTCTTCATGATAGTTTTGATTTAATTATGTTGCTTTGCTGAGTATTCTTCTAGTCCTCAAACCTAGCACCCTGGATAAGAGAGTGGAGAATTTTATGAATGTAGACATATGCAAAACTCAAACTCCTGGGTGTTTCTGTTGTCATCACTTCCCAATTCTCTGTCCAGTAGCTTTAATTCCCATACACTTAGCTAAATTCAGCAGCTTTTGCTGACAGCATTAAGCACACAAGTTTATCAAGCAAATTTAGATTTCCTGATGATTTGCTGACCTTCTAAGCCAGTGTTTCTCAACCTTGGCAATTTTAAGAGAGGTGGACTTCAACTCCCAGAATTCCCCAGACAGCTTAGCAGAAGTCCAACTCTCTTAAAATTGCCAAGGTTG
>JANHFM010009261.1:27756-50755 GCA_032468115.1 Grayia smithii
ATTTACAGTGTGAATATATTATTCTCTCTCTCTCTCCCTCCCTCTCTCCCTCCCTCCCTCCCTCTCTCCCTCCCTCTCTTTTAAAATTGGGGAAATGACAGGGAGGTCCCTTTTGGCCATGAATAAAGAGAAAGAGTTGTATTTTTTGTAGCTGTGTATATTATTAATGCTTGAAGAAAGGCTTATACATCTTCCTGTGAAAAATGTATATGCTTTCAGTGTGCAAGTCACCTATATCAGTATTCCTAGATTTCAAAAATAAAAGAATTAAAACTATGTTACTTGTATTTTACACAAATAACCGACATTCTGTCATTCTATTTAAAACTGGGTAATGTGGAATGTTATATTACAGATTTGGTGATTTTTTATTTACATGCCTGCACTTAGAGAATAAAACTGATTTTTTTTCTAGTTTGTCAAAATTGTATATCAAAGAGAGTTACAACTGTTTCCTATCCTAAAATTATCCTTCTAGTAAAACAGACACAAATCTATCCTTGAAAATGTTAAACTCTATACATGCAATGGAAATGGCATGATCTGTATTTAGTCAAAAAGTCTCTAACATAGAATGATTTATCTCTAAGTAGTTCAAACTCTAAAGAAAAGATGGAAGTTGACTGAACAAACGAAAGAAAACTCATCTCTTCTGTAGATGAGATGTGCAGAACATTAATATAATTTCATGATAAGCAAATAAATATATTGTCTTCAAGTTTATTATCAAGGAAACAGTAATAGTTAGGAATGCTGTTAGGTTGCTATATTGTTAAAATCATGCTATTTATTTTCTTTGTAAATTGTGGAGTTATGCATTAGCAATGAAGTTAAAGGTAAACATATTGATCATTATGCATTTAAACACTTATCCTACTGCACTTCCCTTCTTATCTTCAATTATTTTACTCCTTTAAAAGTAAACCAGGGCATAGGTGCTTTTATAAATTGCAATGTTGTTTATAAAATCTCAAAAATTCTGCTCAACACCAACCTTCAGAAGAAATTTTAAAAGGATGAATATTCTAATATGTAACAGTCATCCAGCAAAGCAATATATTCACTTTAACTATAATTTCAAATTAATTAATGTGTATTAAAATATATTTGTTATATTTACAAAACATGATGAAAGTATCCCAATACATAGCATTAAGAATGTCCTCTTGCAAAAACTTGACTGAGATCCCTCTCTTGCACAGCAACTGATTTACTAACAATGACAGTTTGGAACTATCCATCACAAGGCTGTCAACATTAAGAGGAGTTCGTTTGAATACCTGGCATGAGCTGTCAAGCAAACCAAATCCATGACAACATTTCATGTATCACCATATTGTTGAAGAAGTCAAACTCAGCCAAAATAAGGAGTAATCTCACCTGATTGAAAGTCTTTTTATTTTTTTGGAAAACATAAAACTGAACTATGAAACGGGTAAGTAAAGAATCTGGCAAAGCAGAATCCCACAACAGTGGTCCTCCTACACTACGTCTGCAGGGTAGAATGCAACTTCTCACATCCTTACAATTTTATAAATGTTTTAAATGAACAATGGTATAACAACTTAACAAATAAAGTGGTACCTTAATATTATTCTTGGTATAACTAGCAGCAGTTTAATGTCTATTCTGTTTCGAAGTACAAAGCGTAGAGAAAGCATGAGGTGGTTAAAGAAATGTTCCTGATAAATTAAAAAAAATAGCAAAAAGAAAGCTAATGAAACCACCTTGAGAGATGAGGGACTGAGTTACAAGTATTAAAAGAGATGAATTGCATTAACCCCTGCCCTTCCCCATTATATTCATTGCCCACTGAAAACAACAGAAATACTAAAATCCCACACTCTCTAATGGGATGATAATAGGATTCAGAGGCCATTAGGGTAAAGGCAATCCATATTTTACAATTTAATAAGCTCCAGCTGAAGATTTGCATCCTAAATCCAACAATTACCTATTTAAGATTAACTAACCTTCATCCTGCCATACAGGTACGAAAAAAAAGAAGGAAAAGTGATATATTATTTGCAGTAACACAGTTTATACTCTAACTTTAGAGTACTCTGACTATAGAATATGTAATGATTATTCTATTATATTCAGCATACTTATTAACTCTAAACATCTGTTTTCTTTCTTTTTTATTTTAAATGGATCATCATCAGTAAAACAAGTTCTCACAGTTTAGTATCCAGGTATTACTTGACTGAGGAAGGAAAAACTCAATTAAGCCAAATTCAGGTTGATCTGGATATTTCTTTACACCTTGAAGATATAATATATTCTAAGGATATCTTTAAAATATGTTATTCTTTAAATGAGAGCACATTTGATGTTTCCTTGTCGGTAAAATAAATTATGAGATGAATAACACAAGATATTCCAGAGCTAAATTGCAATACTTTCAAAATCTTGAAGAGAAAGAGATCACTGAAAATAATGCACTTTTTTATTCCTCCAGGTACGGTCTATGTATAAGATCTATAATAAAGTCATATTTCTTATTTTACAGCAATCTGTGGAGTAAATCAAATGTAAGCAATGTTATGTTTAATCCTTTCCACTCTAACATTTTTTTCCTTAAAGTACTCCCCAAAATGTGATTGCAATTTGGAAACAATGATTTTGTTGCTGCACTTTTTCAAAAATAGATGATTTAATCTTTTTCAGCTGTTAGCAGGGCAAAATTATTGACCTCTGATTCACAAGCTTCACTTATTTTGTTAGTTAGAAACACTCTTGCAATCTACACTAAATATGCTACCTCTGATAAATGGAGCTAGGTAACTAAGATATTTCCATAACTATTTTAACAATGAGAATGGGAAAATGCAACACACTAAAACTTACATTCGTATATAACAAGTCAATCTGATCTGTATACCTGGCATCAAAAACATCAGTATAAGAGAGAAAACACTGCAGGTGAATATATTCTTCTAACAGTTTATGAAATTGCAAGCCCCTAAAAACATAACATGTTCCCTGTTAATTTTCTAAAAACAGGCATGGGTCTGTCAGTTAATTCTCAAATTCATCCTATCTTTATTTTTTTTTTAAATCTTTTTTTGCAGACGCAGTCTTTGTTAAATTGCTATCCACAAAAAAGAGCTGTTGTACCAGAAAATAAGAACATAAAATTGTCACATTCATCCTGTAAAAAATGACAGGATTTCATCCTGAGCTGATTTGGATTCCTTTCCTAGGTTTTCTACCTACCTGAATGTTTTTCCCCAAACATTCTAAAAGTCTTTGAGGACCTAAAGGGTAAGAAATCACAAAGTGCAACTTATTTTGTAATTTCCAACAACTAATTACAATTTATACTTTTGTAAACATGTACCTATGCATAAAGTTTGAAGATTTATCAGGCATTTATCCAATACAAATAAATTAATTTATTATGAACATAATAAGCAAATATGACAGACCCAAGACTTTCTTACTTGGTGATGTTTGCTTACATCTTTGCTGATGCTGATTATTTTACATCTTTTTTTTTCTTTTCCAGAATAGTTAACTTTTTCTAAAATATTAGGCAATTTCATGTGGACCCCTTAGAAAATAATTTAATGACTGTCCATTCCTTACCTTCTAGTGACCTCTAGAGACTATTATGTGATTATATGTAGCCATGCACACATTTGTGTATAATCCTAAATATTAACTCAGCACCTTTATATACACATTTACACTGACACATACATACTTCATAACTGCACTAACCCTAGTAATATTTCAAATTACTTATCTTCAATATTGCCCACACCTTGCAGAATATATGTTGTTTGCATATATTTCAACAAATGCAATATACCTTGCATTTTTATTTTGTTTTTTACAGAGGAGGTGGGCTAAAAAAAATCATGATGGTGAATATGGGTTGGCTAGTTCTTGAATTTTGCTCACAAAAATGTAACATTTCATACTTTTAACAATCAAAATTTTATACTGAAAACTGTATCAAAGTATACAATTCAAGCATATCAAAGTATGGAAATTCTTTGAAGAAGGGATAATGTGTCTGTTGATGCTTGTTAAAGAAGGAAAGATACTGTGTCAGATTTTGCAGTGATATCTTGATAGCATTTGTGAAAAGACTCTTCCAGAGTGACATTAGTTTTCAAAGAGAAACAATGAGTGATATCTGTAAGGAACTCCATGGTTTTCTCATAATAGCCTTTCCAAAGGGAAGCATGATATCCAGGCGAGATAATACAGTTATAGTACATTCCTAAAGCTTTACTAAAAACAAAACAAAGATTCAAAGGGAGTTTCCTTATACAGGAAGAATTAACGTGCTCTATTCAAATGTGTTTCAAATGATGAAATCAACAGTCTGGATACACATTTTAATGTGAGCAAGCCATAAAAATATCCTTCCTATTGCAATGCTTTGAAATTTCATCTGTTTGTAATCCAACACAGATATAAACAGCAGTCCTATAAAATAAAATAACCATTCATTTTAGGGAAACAGCTGTTGAAATGGGGCAAACCTCCCAGAAAATAATCCCTATTAGTGCAGAATTTTATAATATTTTATTTTGTATAATGTTCTTACAGAGTTTTACATCATACAGAACACTGCACTGCATGATGTAAATTTTACATGACTTTGGAACACTTACAAAATGCATGGCAAATTAAGAATGTTACAACATTACTGGAAATATTAATTGCTATACTTTTTGAACTATTTAAAGACCCCAAAACTTTCACTAATAAACAGTTTCAAAGCTGAGCTGATAAAAGACATCAACTTCTAAACATAATATGCCTAAAGAGCAGTTTAATAAACAGTACTTTAAAAATTGTATTAAACTAGTATCCTTCTTTTGAAGTATAGATTAATCATTTAAATTATAATTATCTCTTATTCCCATACACTCACATGCCTTTAAATGTTCTTTACCTATAAATATACAACATAATCCATAGTGAAGTCCTATCTGAAAAATCAGTAAAGGAAAAAAAAATAGGCACCTGCTTATTGTAAATACTGCTTATGTAAATATTGTTAAGATCAGATAATAGAAAGCCATTACAAATTGTAACTAAATCACTGACATCCCAGCATCTCTCTAAAATAGAATTCCATTTTAGAACAGAAAACAGTCCCATTTAGAACTAGAAATGAAATCGGTGATTTGAAATCGGTGATTCTTTTAGGATGTCCTAAAAAGTTTAAAGCATCATAGCATATGATGTTAAACAAAAATGTATGCAAACAAGTTTAAATTCAGAATCTGAATTCAGAATCTTATCACATTATTAATATAATTTTCTGTTAGAAAATTTTCTCAGAACTTGTAATGTAGAACAGTTCTAAGACATGAATGACATGGTTCTGAAAGTGATGACAAAGAATCTCCAAATTACACATACTTGGGTATGTTCTAATCAGTGATTAAAATTCATATTTAAATGCACTTATGTAAAAGGAATCTAACTGCTGTTCAGTTGAATAGCAAAATACTACTGTCAAAGTCATTTTAGATCCTTATAAGCAAAGACAGATGTAAGTTGAGTATCTTAAAACATAAGTTGGCTTTAAACCCAGTCATATGCAATTATATTTATTAAAATAAAAGGATGTATCCTATACAGTTCTTTGGTTAATAAACATTATTTTCTTCCTCTTTCAGATTTCACATATTCCAGAACTGCTCTGGGAGCTTGAGAGACTTTTTTTATTGTAGAGGTGAGGGGCATAATGAGGGCTGAAGGCAGAAAAGGGGAAAAATATTTTCTCTTGCATGTCAGAAGCTTACTTTTATTATTGCGTGTACCTGTATTATTGTAAGGCAAACAGTTTCATATTTGAAATACCAGTTGTAAGAGAAAGAAAGCTAATAGCAATTTCAAATGTCGTATAGGAAGAAAGTACAGCCGGCTGATATTTGGCTAACTAAAAAAAAACAGTATTCAAGATTTAACAACTGATTAAGCCAAGAACGTATAGATTCTATTTAATCAGTTCACAAAATCTGTATCAGCTACACAGAGCAAGTTATCACGAAATGTAGCTAAATACAAGCATGGCTTAGAAGAAGAATAGCGCATTATATTCCAGAACCAATAATGTATTAAAAATTATTCTTCACTCTTTTGAATGTAGTGTAAATTGATGGGTTTGGGATCACTTCTAAAAAAAATAAATATTCCCACAGATAGAGGTCAGTGGTTGCCTGAAATTGCATCAGTAAGTAGCTCTCTGGTTTGCTTTGTCATGTTATCAACATTTACTTACACAAGACTTGCATGATAACACAGCACTACACCTTTCCTCCTCATCCATATATACTGTCCTTTTTTCACCTCCAGATTCTGCTTTTCTATATTTTTTTAATGTCCTATTAAAAACCTCACAATATCAACTTTCATGCTGGCAGTCAGGCATCCTTTCTAATTAACAATTTAGGTTTTCTGGTATTTTACAATGAGTCTATTAAGTGCTCAATATTAATCAGACAAGCCACTACTGATTTTCAATTCCATCAATATAGTAGCCACGGATTTTTAATTTCCAAACACTTGTACTGTTGCATTGGCAACTGGGGCCCATTTTTATAATGAATCTGAGCATTATTTCTTTAAGATCATTGCGCTTCAGCTCTTCGACTGAGAAAATTTGCATGTTAAAGGGCTTTAGTATTCAGTGATGAAATGTTCTGCATAGTAATGTACAGTAAACTAATTTTACAATTTAAAATAGCAGACGTGCTATGTGCCTAACCGAGCTGTGATCATTTCAGCAAGTGTGGCTTCAGCTTTAATAACACCCTATAGAATGGTATGAAAATGTAATGATCTCACATTACTCTTCCATCAGCAGTCAACATAGTTAGGATCAGCAGTGCTCAAGATTTTTCTTCCCATTGCTCTCCACTCTCTCCTCTTTTCCCAGCCAGTTAAGTGATGTTTCCTTTGCTCTACAGCAGCATCTACTGGATTATCCGTAAAATGCTTCAATTCATATTAATCACACTGTTAATGTTGAGAAGAAGCAAGTTAGCATCTGCCAAAAAAGGCTAGGGGAGGAGTAGGAGGGGGGAGAACTATGAATGAACAGAAATTTGGTTTGACAACAGAGTCTTTACTATTGCCCTTGGGTTTAAACTAGCCTTGTTAAATGGACTTAACCTTTTTGTATCTGTCTTTTAAGGGATACAGAGTGTTCCCTATTTACTGCAGATTACCATTCATTTTACTAATGCAATGATTATAATGTGAAAAAGTCATTTGAAAGGTTTGGTTCTTTGAATACAGAAAATCAAAGTCTGCATTCTAGGAAGATTTAAGGGTTTTTGTACAGGAGAAAATCAAAATTGCCTCATGTATTATTTAGCTGTGCTTAAGCTGACATATTTTATGAAGTAGCAAAGTCAATTCTTTTGTTAAAATAAGTTACAATTTTACAGGACTTATTATCGCATTGTCCACTTTGCACAAATTTAATGTGTAATTATATTTGTTAAACTATCCCATTTTGTAATAAACCTGATTTCTACCTATGCTATGTGACTATCTTTCATTTATAATTTTTTCAAATGGCAGGTGTTTTTTTTTTTTTTACAAAAGAAACTGCCTTATAATGGAAATAGTTACTTATATTTCTAAAATTTGACAAGAAAACATACCCTTTGGAGTTTTAATGCTATGAAAAGATATTATGGATCATGTTACATGCTTTACAAAATCAATTATTCTCAGATGTGATGATGTGTACTTAAATATCTGAGCATAAAATGCACCCACTATTCAGTTTCATTTCAAATATTCATTTTATTTTATTTATTTATTTTCTTTAATCCCTGTTAGTTATTTTCAAGTGCGGCTATTCCATGGAAAGGAATATTATAACTTTTCATCTCTTGCAGAATTTTTAAAATTTATTAGACAAAGCTGAACCCTCTCCTCTTGATTTTTTAATATTTACTATTTTAAGTTCTGGAATATAATTGTAAGTAAAAAAATCTCTAAAGCATAGGAAAAAGGAGGGGGGGGGAGCTATACATAAAGTATTATCTGTATGTTATATTCCACAGATCCCTACCAAGTTTGAAGTATCGTTACACTACCACTATTACATTTCCTTACAAGCACACACTCAGACATAATGTAAAGACAACTCAGAAAGGTTTTTAATAAAGACTTCCCAAATAACAAATATGGTAGATAATTAAAAAAAAAACCCAACCAGCCACTATTATCCCGTATATGATAACACAATTTCATTGTAACCTTACTATACCTCTAACAGGCTAGCGACTTTCTCCTACAAAAATGTAAAGGCCTAGTTATGAAAGCTGGGGACACTTACAATGCATAAGTATGCTTCCCATTCCCCAATCCAAAGTTCAGACCTTGTGACTGGTAATTAGCCTTTCTCTGTGTTAGCTGTTATGCAGGAAATCCTTTATTACATCCCGGTGCACTTGTGGACATCACTGTCAAGAGTTTCTCCATTGGACAGTTGACATTCATCCACTGTTCTGATTGCTGCTAAGCCCGGATGCTGTTTGCGTAGCCTGAGAACCCCCTTTCACTGAAGACGGGAGGACCGAAAGCTTATTTAACGTAAAACGAACCGCGCCGTAGGTTGCAGAACACTTTAGAAAAGACTGTCATGCTTTACCAGGGATGCTGGATCAACCCAGCCCTCGCCAACACCTAGCCTGAGCAGTTAGTCCAAATCCCTCTTGGAAAGCGCTTCAGATCAATTGGGCATCAAACTGCAGAATGCCCGCTCCCAGCAAAGATTGCAAGCGGTGGAGATTTCCTCCAGCCCCCTGGCTTTAACCTTCCGACAGAACTCCTGCTTTGTGTCCAGTGGTGTTTTTATAAAAGTCCGCGGTGAAAAATAACAATTAAAGACAAGCGGGGCGTGCGTGCGTGCATGTGTGTGTGTAAAGGAGTCCTTCAGATCGCAGCTGCCTGCCACACAAACCCATTTTCAACTGAACCTTTAGCACGCTCCAATTCATCAGTCACTACAGGTACTTTGCATCACGAACAAAAGACAGCTGGCATAAGACCCTCGCTATCCTCCACCGGAGATATTTTCCCGGGCTGAAAAGCGATGCAAACCAACAGCTTGTCTCTCTCCCCTCCACCGATCCTTCCCATTCAGGCACTTCTTACCTGTCTCGGTGGAAGCCTTCCTTCCCTTGTTAGCAGTATGAAGCATCTCTAGCCTTCCCCAGTCTTTGCCACCGCTCGTAGATTGCACGGTTATCTCCCCGCTTCTTTTTCCCCCCCCCCTTTCTTTTNNNNGTGATTAGCTTGGGTGGGGGGGGGTGGGGGGGGTCGTTGTTCCTTTTAAGTCCCACCTGCGGAAAGGAGCAGGGGAGCAACGTGACGCCACCTATTAATCTTTTGCAAGAGTGAAAAGGCAGAAAAGGAGCGCTCGATCAAACTGAGCTTCACACATGACTAAAACTCGCCCGAGAGGCTGCTGGCTCTGGCTTAAAGCCCCACTAGGCGTGAATGTAAAAAAAAAAAAAAACACGGAAGAGGGGCGAGTCAACGGAATGTGACAACGTCTGTGCATCAAAAGCAAGGAAAAGAGGAGAACAATGGGGGAGAGAAGGAGACGGGGAGACTCGAGGAGCAGAAAGCAGCGAAGCAATCTGGAGGAGTTTGAAGGGAAGAGCTTGCGGAATAAGGCAAAAAAAAAAAAGAAGAAGAAGAAGAAGAAGAAAAGGCGTCGAGCATCTTCTGTTTATCTCTCACTGAACACGACACCCTGCCTCCCTCTCGCGCGTTTGGTAACACATCCTTGCGCCTCCTGGGTTTGCCAACCGTGCCAACAGTCCTCGCGTGTGCTGTTCTCACCTCCCCGGCGTTTCCCTGTGCAGCCAGAAGCAACCAGCACGCCCCACGGCGGCCCCGTCCTTCTCCAATAAAGCCAGGCGGAATTTAGTTCACTTACTCCTTCCTTTCTTCCGATTGCCTCTCTGCCTCTCTCTCTCTCTCTCTCTCTCTCTCTCTCCTTCTCTCTCTCCTCTCCTTCTCTCTCCTGCTAATTTTCTCTCAATTCGCCCTGTAGTTTAACTGGCAGATGGAACTCTACTTATAACTACTGACAAACTGCCACCGGTAAACAAAAACCGCAGCAAATGTTTCACGCTGCTAATTGAATTCGCACGGCAACTAACTAAATAAATAAGTAAATAACCGGGCTGGATTCATCTCTCTAGACGGGCGGGATCACCGACACCCTCTTCCAGCCACTCTTCTATTTGCACCCTGAGATGACGGAGAGTTGTGATCGGGCAGAATGGGCAAATCAGTCAGCCGTTAGGTTTGAGGCTGAGAAGGGGAGCTCTGAATGGCAATCCCGATTTGAGAACTAGACTGAGCGCTTCGGTTTTGCCATCGTGCACTATCTATATTCCAAAGCACATGTAGTCAGAAGCAGGTTGCGGTGCCTATTAGCTAGCTTATTGATTGACTTATTTTGTTTTTATTCAGTCTTTTGTCTAATATTGGGGACTCCCCATCTTTTGTCCTGTCTTTGAGATAGACTATTCTCTGAGAGAAAGGGAATGAACTCCACTATTCCTTGCTGGCTAAAACTTATGAACGTGTATAGAAGAACGAAAAGTTGCTTGGTCACCATAAGGTGCATGTTTTAGAATAATACCAATATATATTTTTTTAAATGTAGCTGTTGCATGCATGTTTAAGAACATAAGAATGCTGAGAACTTCAGAACAATTACACCCCTCTCCTCTTGTTTTCTAGCATCTGTCATTTACAGGCATGTGGGCTCTATTCCTGGAGGCTGAATGTTACTATTGTAACATTAGCAGCCAACAATGAGTGAATTTACCTTCCATTCACTGATTTAGTCCCTTCTTAAAGCCATGATTATACCTGGGCAAATGAATCCCCTTATTTAAACTTGGGCTGGGCAAGCACAGTATCAGAGATTGGAATGATTAGGCAGAGATGAAAGCCTGCATCCTGCAACTGGTCCATCACACGTTGCCGCCACCACATTATCCTCTCCTTTGAACTAGATAGAAGCACCAGCAATGGATGATGCCCAGTTGGTTCCACTATAGAAAAGCAATGAGAGGTCTTATTTAGACCTTTTATTTTCTTAGAAAATGTATATGCTGCATCTCCTTTAGTTAACAGGTAGCTAATAAAGGAACCAGGCTTTTCTTTGCTTACTTGGGAGTAGAGAGGATAGAGCTACATTTGGCAACCTCACCTGTGTCATCAAATCATGAACCAGAACTTCACCCAAGCTTGGGTCAAGAAGTCTTTCTTTTTGTTGTACTTCATGTGTCAATATTCACCTTTTTTAGAAGTTCTATGAGAGAAAAAGAAACCACCCTTCATTTCCATATCTTGCATAATTTTATATTCTTTGACCATATCTCCCTTTACCCGAATTCTTAAAATTAAAAACTGCCAGATGCTGATATTTTTGTTGTACAAATGGTGTTCTGATTCAGTAATTGCTTTGGTGCTATACTTTTGCAAGTTTTTTGTTTCACTTTTGTTTTCTTAGGCAACTGAAGTGCTGTCACTTTCCTTTATGTCCTTTATGGGACAGCTATTGTTTTGGATACCCTTTTGTGTATTATTTTTTCCTGTTCCACACTTTCAAGTGTAGTTGTTTCAAGGATTTCCCCAGGTCTTTTGAACAGGTATGCTATGTCCGGAAGATGATTATTTCAAGAGAAGTGATGAAGCATGGATCACTTTGCTTCTCTGGCAAAAGGCTTTTCTGTATTGAACAGAACAGGTGAATATTGACCCTTTGAAGAGCAGATCCACAGGATGCTACACATAACGCTGACACAGACTGGACATTGATATATCTGTTCAAACTTTTAATCTGCCCATGTCTGCCATAGGAAAGAGAACCAAATAACTATTTCAACATGTGCTCAATCTTTCTTTAGCCTAATTTTAAGCTTCCTTGCCCAGACATTTGTTGCTTCCTTCTATCTTAAGTGTTTTTTTTAATCAGGGCAACCGGCCTCTTATTCCTTGTAACATATATTAAGTATGTTGAAATGTTTTTAGTGGTAACTCCTAAAATCTTTTTTTATCCCATATTATTTTCTTTTCAATGGGCAATTATGAAAGGTTTTCGTTTACTTTGTTTTGGGTTAACTAACTCTCAGCTTGCTTATGTAGATTTCATTATTCTATGTTTTATTTTGTAAGATTCCTTGTAGCAAGTTCATTGTACAATGCTTTGGTATTCATTAGAATAAAAGGCGGTCTATAAGTATATCAATAATTTATGAATAATGTGACATAATTCATAGTTTTTATGACATTTTATGCTTCAAAAGAGGCATTTTTGTTAGTTTTCTTTTATTCTAATTTGGAAAAAAACTATGGTATGTAGCCAGGGGTGAAATCTACTTATCTTCCCTACTGGTTCAGAAGTGCATGCTCCTCATGCATGTCGTGTGTGCGCTTGGACCTTCTGCACATGTGCAAAGCCTTATGCACATGCACAAAGTGTTCTGCACATGCGCAGAGGGTAAAAAAAAATGATGACCAGATGGATGGGTGGAGTCTCGCGCTGCCGCCACTATGGGTTCTCCAAAACAACCACCACCGGTTTGGCCAAACCGGTAGCATTTCACCCCTGTATGTAGCACTTTCCTCAATCAACAGAAAGAGGAATTTCATATGACAGGAAGAAAGATTGAATTTCAAGAAAATTTATCCTTTATCTATTAGATGTAAACACTGAAACTGTGGACAGATAAAATTTCAGCTAAGCTACAACAAAGATGCTCTACTGGAATATTTAGGTCAGCTTTCTCAACATCAGTGCCTTGCAAATGTGTAGACATCAACTCCTAGAATTTTCAGCAATAGCAATGTGAACTAGGAATTCTAAGAGATGAAATCCATACATGTGAAGAATACCAAGACATATGGAGAATGCCAAAAGTTGAAAGTTTGCTTTACTCAGTCTTCACTCAACATCTTAAGGCATACTACTAGTGTGCTGAGGACTTCCTATGCAACACAACTTTATTTCAGCAACATAAATCTTTACTGGCACAAATAAACTACCTCGGTGAGGAAGGAGTGTACAACTTCCCCAGAGAGCGTGGTACTTAGAGTTACATAAATATGTGCATGCTATTTTTCTTCTTTAAATGTACTTTAAATGATTTCTTCAGCATCATTACCAAGCCATGCAGGAGCCATCCCACAACACATTAGAATAACAGTTACAGAGCAAAATGTACTAATAATGACATTTTCCATGGAAATGTAAATAATTGGTTTCAACCCAAAGTTTCATATAAGTTTCTTTAGCTCTAGGGAAACAGCTAATCAAAGCTTTCTTTCACTATCAACTAGCAAATCCAATTATAAGGCAAGTTTAACACTTAAAAGAAAGACTTCCTGCCTTCCTTTTTCATTCTTTAAACCCTTTCCTTTCTACACACTGATGCTGTGATACACAAACCTTCAGAATTGAAGGTTTAGACTTACATAATTTTGCAAAACAGAGGAAGTTACCTATTTCAAGACTGCTGTTCAGTAAAATATTTTTTTTAGTTACTCAGCCTCACTGCTAACCCATTAATCAGGGCAAAATATGACAGTTCTATTACTTATATCATTGTCATCATTATCAGTACTATTACTATTATTTCAGTGAAGTAGTGATTGGCTGTGACAGTGCAAATAGTGGCATTTATTCACAGAAACAGATTATAAACCCGCATTGAACACATGGAAAACAAGATCTCTCTCTGGCTATGCAAAGATCATAGCCATGGCTAAGGTACAGATTCAGTGGTTTAAACCTAATTCTCCCCATGCAGACAGGAAATCTGCAGATAAAGCAAAAGAATTTAAGATTACAACAACCTATGGATGTTTAAGATATTAATGTCTATATGAAAAGAAAAAAGTATAGAGCACTTGAACTTTACCAAAGATAACTCTTTTTAATATGTACCATATATTCCGGCGTATAAGACGACTGGGCATATAAGACGACCCCCAACTTTTCCAGTTAAAATAAAGAGTTTGCCAGCCATGCATCTTGCAAGGTCAGTACCCGGCATATAAGACAACCCCCCACTTATCTGAAGATTTTAATGGGTTAAAAAGTCATCTTATACGCCAGAATTTACGGTAAGTTAAAAATAAATAAAACAAAAGAGAGATTTATTTATTTATTTATTTATTTATTTATTTATTTATTTATTTATTGCACACCACACAGAGGTTTTTTTTTAATCAGGTGGGTTCATAATTGAATAAATTAAATTAAAGCAATGTTATCTGTATGTTGTTTCTTCTTTAAGAAAAACTCAGAGCAGTTTATTATAAAAAATAAAAGTAATGTCTATAATTTACAACAAACATACATTAAGAAATCCTAAAATATAAAGCATAATATAAGGAATAAACAATAACAAAGAAGAAGCTGCGATTTAAGGTAAAACAAAAAACACACTAGGTAAGGGAGCTAGTTCTTTCAAGATTAGAAGAATATAACTGAAAGCAGATTAGTCTGTTACTAAAACAATTAGTACAAAGTAGAAAACTGTCTCCCAAATCCTTAACTATATTACATTGTACAATAGAGAGAAAGTGACCCAAGAATTTAAACCTCAATTTCACTATAAATAGGGCTTGCATTTAAGACACAACAGTTACCAAAATTATTTCATAATGGCTGCATTTTCTATTATAAATATATTTATCAAAAGCTCACATGTCTTTGAATGCTTGTTTACGGTCGAGTTTATCAAGAGGAACCTAGCATCAGCATTATTATTTAAAAGGCCTGGGAGAATAAAAATGTCTTTGCATGATGACAAGGCTGTTCCAAGGGCAGTTTGCAGAATACAGAAAGTACCTGTTTTTCTATAGGCCATGAAGAATTCTTCATTCTTCTCCCCTATTCCACTTAGAAAGTTTCCTTCTTGTTCCCACTTTGGGTTTATTTAGCAGATAAAGAATTATAAAGATAATAAATTGTTCTTCTGCTAAATGTAATCCAGTTAATTAAAGCATGGCTTGTCTAGAAGGGACTCCATCCAGGCACCTCACACCTGTACTTATAGAAAATGTATTGTTTTGGCACAGAGGGACTCAGCCAATCGGTATTTGGCAACGAGGCTCACCATCAACTACATTGATAAACCAAGTTTCTTGTTGTCAAAGATAAAGTGTTTTGGAATATTTTTCTGAATTTTTCCGCAATGAGGAGAATGTATATGTGGTTATGCTAAAGAAAAGGAATGGGGGAAGAAGTTATTTGAAGGAAAGTCAACTAAACTAAATACATTTTTTCATATTTCTTCAACTTTACAAATAGTTTCCCTATTAGCAATAGGGAAATCAATAGTGATATCTTATTTGGGTCTCATAGCAAATTAATATCCATTAATCTGACTAGGATTTATTCTGTGCTAAATGTGTATGGGATTACTGTAGTCTTACTGTAATTTGTAATGTAATTTAAAGTGCTTAAATTACAGAAGAACTCAAAAATTCTAATACCTAGATAAAATATTTATAGGGTTCAACAGAATTTTTGCCCAGGAAAATGTCTGTATACGTAGGTGCTTTAAAACTGCATTTTAGAAAAGTTCCTTCATCTGTTCAAGATCTCACAGTATACAGTATAGTGTAGTATTATACTATACTAATATAGTACAGTATTATACTATACTACTATAGTATAATATAGTATAGTATATCTCCATTTTTCATACCAAATAGCAATGTTTTGTGATAGGTTGGACTGTGAATTAGTGACTAGTTCAAAGTCACTCCAGTAAATTCATGGGGTACCTTTCCTTGGTGGAGAATAGATTTGAACCAAAGTCATTTCCCTCTCCTGCTGCTTAAATCTAAAATCTCAACTATGATACCTTAGTGGCTGTTACAATAGATATGGCATTATTGATATGGTTTGGCTTACTTAATACCTTATTTTTCCCCCCGGTTTTAGAAAAGCCACTTTGTTATGGACTATACTGTATCTTCACATTACTTAAAAAATAAATTGGATCAGGTTGCTAAACCTTGGCCCAGCTGATGAATTAACTGCTATTTGACAAAAAAAAAATTCTGGAGAATGAAAAGATTACAATGCCATTTTGATAAATATGATTGTTTCGCATTTAAGCAAACAATTTTTATTTCATAGATCTGTTGATCCAATTTTCTATTGATAATAAGAATTCAAGCACTCCCTCTTTTTGGAAGTACAGCTCCAAATGTATTCATTGTGCTAATCAACTGGCTTCAAATGTTCCTTAAAATAGTACAGTTTTTAAGTAGTATTCCATGGTGACAAACATAATTTCAAGTGTACACTTAAGATATTGCATTATGTGGGGAAAGAAGTTTGCCCAATATTGATCAGTGGACCCTTAGTATTTTTGAAAGATAAAGCAAGGAATGGACAGCATACAGAATAGTTTCTTAATGTTGTGATGGTCCCTTTACCAGCAGTGGCCATTGCAGTAAGAAAAAGAATAAAGTTATAACATGCAAATGTATATCTGTGTATCCTGTTATGTTGTATTTAGGAAGCACAGAATGACAACATAGCTGTGCTCTGAGTCATATGACAAGGAATGGGATGGAACTACTAGCAACAATTTAAGCTCGATGTCTCTTTCATAAGAAGGCATTGGGACAATGTTTCCAGATTGTCTTTTGGGTCTATGACAATTCACCATGGCCATCTTGCTGCAGCCAACTTACCACAGCCAACTCATCACAGGAAAACTCACCATGATCAACTTCCCATGGAACAACTCGCTGTGTGACAATCGTTACCCTAATATCGAAGAAATAGTCAAACAGAATAATTAAAGAAAAGATGCCAAAGGACAGACAAAATAAAATGTGAATGACAAAAATGTAAATAATTTTTAAAATAATTTTAAATAATTAACTTGAATTGTTGAATTGTCCCTCAGCGAATTGTCCCATGGCAAGGTGGCCATGGCAAATTGCCATGGTGAATTGGCCCTGGCTAGTTGACCGTGATAAGTTGGTCATGGAAAGTGGGCTGAGGCAAGTTGTCCCATTCCATCTCTTTCTTGTAACCTCCAGCCTGATCCAGCTCATTTTTTTAATTTGCTTCCTTCTCTTTCTCTCTAAATTTGGTCCTGTTCTGTCCAGTTGTAAAAGAATTCAGTTGTTGATAAATGGGCAGCCCATGAGGTAGACAACATTCCAAACTTCCATTCTTCCTAACAAAGCCCTTTGAGTCAACTCAATATTTGAGGGGCTGCCACAGAGAGGATGGCGGTCAAGCTATTTTCCAAAGGACCTGAAGGCCAGATGAGGAATAATGGATGGAAATTGACCAAGGAGAGTTTCAACCTAGAAATGAAGAGGAACTTTCTGACAGTGAGAACAATCAACCAATGGAACAGCTTGCCTTCGGAAGTTGTGGGAGCTTCATCACTTGAGACTTTCAAGAAAAGGTTGGACTGCCAGTTGTCAGAAATGGTGTAGGGTCTCCTGCTTGAGCAGGCAGTTGGACTACATAACCTATAAGGTCCCTTCCAACTCTGTTAATCTGTTAAAGATCTGTTAAAACTCTGATGATTGTGTACTTTGCTTCATACTACATATACTGTGGCTATGAAATATGCTAGATAAGATCTTCTTAACTTTCTCCCCTTTTTTTTCTTTTTGTCAGGACAGTTTTCCGAAATACTTCACACACCCCTTGAAGAAGAAAAAAGTGAGCACACAGATTACAGTAAGAACAACATTATATTAAAGATAAATCTGTTTCTCCCCCACCTCAAATATTTATTTTTTCATATAGAATTGCTAGATTTAGCTTTAACGAAAGTTGATGACTGCTATATGCTCTCTCTTTCATTCTGCTGAATGCAGGCATGGATGAACTATTGGTGGTTATTATGAATATTTTCTAACATTGTAAATTCAGAGGCATTAAAGGAGAAGATTTACAGTAAACATAGTTTCTGACATTTCATAAGCAAAAAAGATTCAGTATTACAGATTTTATTTTAAAAGATTTTCTTAAAAGACAGTTTGTGCAGCTGTTGCTATTTTCCAGAATAGTCCTACCTATGGCAATCACTGAAGCAATTCAAAAACCTTACTATCAGCAACATCTTTTCATAATAATCTGGCTGTTATTTGAGAAATCTGGGATAAATAGGGCAAATTTAGATAATGAATAGCTAAAAACCTCTGGAAGCTGAAAGAGAAGTAGCAAGACAAATAAAAGAAATTTGCTGCTCAATATTATATTTAATCAACATAAATACATGTTGACATGCATATTGCAAAGATGAAAGAGTTTTTCCCTATCTGGAAGCCTTTACATATGTTTGGACTTCTGCACCCATAACCCTCCAGCTGGTGTGAAAACTATGGAAGTTGAAATTCTATATATCTGGAGAGTATCATTCTTGGGAAAGATTGATACTAAGCACAAACTAGGTGACATTTAATGGACCTAGTTAAAAAGAAATTGAATAAAACAGAGTTGAGTAGGATAGCTAATATCTTAGAAGACAGAAAATTCAAAGTAATCTTGATAGCTTAGAGAAATGGGCTGATAATAGCAGCATGACATGCAGATTTCTTCACTTAAGAAACAAATCAAATGTGTTTACTAAAAAGGAAATTTGGCTTGGCAGTAATAATTGTGCATAAAACAGTAATTGATTGCCAACTGAACATTAGTCAGCAATGTGATATTGTTGGTGGGGGGAAGGCAAATGCAATTTTAGGTTGTAGTAAAAATTACTTTTCAAACAATTGGAAGTTATAGTTTTGTTTTAGTTTTAGCTTGCTCTGGTCAGAACCCATCTTGAGTACTTGTCCTATTTTGGTACTAAATGTGTATGGACATTCTCAATCATCCAGGTCATAGTTGACCCAAAGGTGTTTTTTCAAAAGGCAAATGGACTTTCTTCGGGGGTTTTTTGAAGACATTTCATTTCTTATCCAAGAAGCTTCTTCAGTTCTAAATGAAGTTTCTTCAATTCAGTTCATTCAGAACTGAAGAATCTTCTTGAATGAAAAGTGAAATGTCTTCAAGCAAAAATAAAGGAAGTCCAGTTGTTATTTGAAAAAGCACCTTTGGGATATTCTGGTAGTACAATTTTAAGAAGACAAACTGGAACAGGTTAAGAGAATAGCAATGAGACTCATCAGAAGATTAGAAAAATGTGCAGTACCAAGAACAAGGAGTGTTGGGGGGGAAAGGAGAAGGAGTCCATTCCAGGTGCAGGTAATCAGGGGTACATTGGATGGCAAAAAGGCTCTTTGGAGGATCAGTGGTGGATACAGAATCAGGCTGCTACAGTTGGCAATGTGATGCAATAACACATTGTAATTTTTTTTTTTCAAAATACGTTAGGTACACCACTGTTAGAAACTAAGACAGAGGTAAAAAAAAATGAAAATAAAGCCTTGAGAGCAATAAATGACAGCATATAACACATTGAAGAAAGTCATATAGCATTTGATGATATTCCACAATACAGGATGTAGAATTAATGGTTTTAAGATTAGATAAAGACAGATTCCACTTGTATATTAAAAACATCTCCAAATATGTGAATACATAATTACATAGAGTGATGGGCTTTATTTCATTGAATGTGAAAACAATATCTCAGGAATGCTTTAACATGAATTTTTAAAGTAAATTATGAATTACATGTTAAATTACATTTGGACTTGCCCTGAGCAATAGTTTTGAGTCAATGACCTAAATAACTCTTCCAACTTTTTGATTCTATGACACCTTTATGTAATATATCTCATTTATGTTTATGAATTTCCAAATTGTATAAGCCAGCTACATTAATACTAGTTATTAATACTACTAATACTACATTAATACTACATTAATAATTAAACATAATTGTATAATTATACATATTATATTATACAATTATACACATATATAATTATATAATCTATAATTTTATTAAATATTTTAAGAAAGAAGGTAAAAACTAATATAAACTAATATAAAGTAAGAAAAAGAAAAAAACCCAGAAAAGTAAAAGTGCCAAAGGTGCCAAAAAGTAAAAAAGAAAAAAAGTGAAAGAGAAACAGAAACGAAAAAAAAATTCCTACTGCTACTTCCTAACAGTAGTTTAAAAAACCCCCTGAATATATGATTTATGATTTCGTGGTTTTGATGATTAGACAGGATAGATTATAGGAAAGGGAATTAACGTACATTTTAGCTATAGAGTAAGAGATAAAAGTTATAATTGTACCTACATTACAACTTTACTTTCTTTTCTTTTGTACAAATGTCCATAAGAGCTTTCTAGTCAGCAATAAGCAATTATATTATTTTTTGCTCTGAGCAAAGAAGTCAGTTTAGTCATCACAGCAAGTTTCACTATTTTCACCAATCATTTCTCCATTGTAGATAATGCCAAATCTTTCCTCCTTTGTGCTAGTACGGTAATAATCTTACAAGAACCATGTTCCACGACTTTTTTCCCCCAACTGTTTATCCATCAATCCCAGTAGGAAGACTTCTGCTCTCAACTATATATTTTTCTTTAAAATCCTTTGAATCAATGTGTGTTTTTGAATCCAGAATAGTGTAGCTTTTTACACCTCCACCAAATGATTGCAGTGTCCGTTTTTCTTGTTCACGTTAATTTGAACATGAATTTGAAGTGTCTTTTTGCATTCTAGATGGTTTTTGGTACCCCATTTTATAAAAAATTCTTTTAAAGATTTAACATAGTGTAAATTTTAATCCTTTAAACCATGTATTTTCCTATTGTAATTACCATGATTCTCCAAAAATACGACCTACTCAGAAAGTAAGTCCTAACTTGATTTTTATTCTGATATAAGCTCTACCCCAAAATAATCCCTAATGAAGAATCCGCCCACTCTAGGGTGCATGGGTAAACATTAAGCTAGGGTGGGGATGGGGGTGTGGGGTAGAGCTGACCTACTACTTACTTTCAGAGAGTTGCAGCCAGGCCTCGTACACCTTGGCCCATTTCGATCAATCCAGAGCTCTGTTATCAGCTGCAGAAGCCTTTCCTAAAGTTCTTTCCTTAAGGCCTCTCTAGTCAATAATAAAGCTCTGGATCGATCCAGAGCTCTGTTATCACCTGCAGAGGCCATCAGGAAAGCCTTGCTGGCTGTAGAAGAAATGGGCTGAGGTGTGTGAGGCCAGGCTGCAACTATCTAAAGCAAAGAAGTTCCTGAAGGCCTCTGACATCTGGGGGTGATACATGCAAGTTAGGTGAGTCAGTGGTTGACATACCCCTGGAAATAAGACCTGGTGCCTTTTTTGGTGGCTATATATATTTATGACAGGGTCTTATTTTCAGAAAACATGGTATAAACAAAAGTCACAGGCCAATTTATCATACATTCTTTTTCTTGCTCTTTTCTTTCAAATTTCAATAAAAGTATATACATTTTTGTGTTTATGTTCAATATATGTCTCTGTGTGTATGTGTGTGTGTGTTTCAAGCTCATTCTTATAATATCCTAAACCATAATTTATTTTGTCTGTTTAAATATTTACAATAATTATAAACAAGATAACCTATTGACACCTTTATCCCTCTTCTATCAGACCTTTCCTTGATTTTATTTTACATTCTCCTGACTATATCCTAATATGTCACAATGAGTTAGCAATTTGTGCTTTTGGCTTCCTCTGCTGACAACTATAAAAATCTTTGGGGCACAACCTGGGTTTGTATCTATTCCAGGGGTGAAATGCTCCGAACTCTGCTACTCATTTGCTGTGTGCATGCATGCATGGTGCGCGCTAAATGTGCGCTTTGCATGCAGGCACACCGCAGGCGTTACCATGCAGCACTGAAAAAGGAGGCTTAAGAAGCCTTTTCTAAGGTAAGTAGAACAACGAGGGGAGGAAAAGCTGTGCCATGTGATTTAGATTCGCTAGAAAGCAGGATTTCCTGCTTTCTAGCACATATAAATTGCACAGCACAGCTGATTATCGGAAATACCGGTTCGTCTGTACCAGTAGCATTTTTTTACTACTGGTTCTCCCAAACCGGTAGCTTTTATTACTACTGGTTTGGGTGAACTGGTCCAAACCGGTAGCATTTCACCCCGATCTATTCCATATTCTCAATGTGACATGTAACATGATAATTTTTAAAAGCCACATTAAATGTAAATTTGTACCACAAATATCCATGCCACCCAAATCTCAGATTGTGTCCTAATTCAAAGAGCCCTCTATTTCCCAGCATCATCCATTATTTTATACAAACTAAACAGCAAACTGTAAAATACAGTTTCCAATTGGGAAAAACCAATCCTCCTGTTTCATTTTTATCTTGAAACCTTATGTTTATGCCTTGGTTCTTTTCTTTGCCACACAAATTTAGATAAATCCTTCTGCCATTGTTTTAGTGGTGCATCAGTTTTCAAAACAGGTATTGTCTGAAATAAAAACATCTTTCTAAGCAAGATGTTCATTTTTATCATAGAAATTCTCCCTGGTATTGACAGCTGTAGTTCATCTCATCTTAACATGTCTTTTTAAACTTCATTTCAGGTCTTCATATATTATTTCAAAATAACATACGGTTCATGTTTGAGCTTCTGTTTTGATATTTTTTGTTAACATCTTCCTCTTTTATTTATTACTCTTTAACTCTGCTGATGCACTAAATTCTTTTAATTTGCCAACTGACATTTCAAATCCCTTTAAAGCAGTGGTTCTCAACCTGTGGGTCGGGACCCCTTTGGGGGGTTGAACAACCCTTTCACAGGGGTCGCCTAAGTGGGATGAGAGAAGGGGGGGCACCCATCTCTCTGCTCCTGCAACCTTGGCTCTTGTTATTGTTCCTGGAAGCCCTGCTCAGTGCTCAGCTGAGCTAGTCTAGGCTGCAGAGCCTTCGCTTCTTTCCAAGGTTTCAGGCACTGCCTTTAGCCCTGCAGGTTGGATGGCAGGAGTGCAAATAATGGGAAGTGGAGATGGCTTCTTGTGAGCTCT
>JANHFM010009262.1:152836-162888 GCA_032468115.1 Grayia smithii
TGGTTAATTGTCCTCACTGTTAGGAAGTTTCTCCTTAATTCCAGGTTGCTTCTCTCTTTGATTAGTTTCCATCCATTCAGCACCTCTGGATCCAAAAACGCCTGAGTTTAGTTTAGCTTTGTTTATTTACTGCTGGGCAAACTGTTGCTTCTTTACCTCTCTACCTGTTCTGAAAACAAAACTATGAAAAATGGAGAGACTGAAAAATAACAAAACAATAATGTTTGGTTCTTTGGTTGTGCTTCATTTTTCTACCTCTTCAGGTAAAATCAAACAATCCGGTTCTGCAGATTCTTCTTGTTGAGAAACATGGAATCGCTCTAAAACGATAGCCCATCCATGTGGATCTGACGGTGTCTCAGCCTAGCTTGGTTCTCTGTGAATATTTTGTTTGTAGTAGGACACCATAAAAGTTGAGCTGCTGCTGAGCTGTTCCTTCATTTTCAGGAATTTTTAATGCCGGGAAAATGCAATTCTTCTCCAGAGTGTGAAATGGGCTTGAAAAGTGATACAATCCCATTTCATAACACCTATATCACTGCCACTTTAAATAACCTCAATAGCTGTCTTCTGCTGTGCAACATCTTATTAAGTGGAAGACTGAAAAAATGTACAGCCCTCTTCAATTCTTTTCTCTTTTCCGCGTTGTTCTCAGTGTGTTCTTAGTACTTGACCCGCCATTTTTTCTGTTTTATGCTTCGTGTAGATGAATGGACTGATGTGGACAGGAGACGAGGTACTGTAACATTTTTAGACCTGCACTGAGATTCCAAACTATGTATATGCAGTATGTTGAAGGATGCTGCCAGAAAATTTCTTCAGAGCAGTTACTCAATTACAAAAAATTGTTGTGTTCAAGTTGTGGAAGTGTGTGATCTGTTTTATGTGTTTTAAGGCAAATCCATCAACATATTGGGCTCAAAAACGTGTTGAGATAGGCAGCTATAGAAGTCAAATAAATAAAATAGAAAATTTATTGGAATCATTGTTGAACAGGCCAATTTGTTAATCCAAATAGACTTTGAGGTAAGGTGTAGCTCAATTGACAGTTAAATATTGTCATTAGATAAGACAAATTGTAAAACATCCTAAAAATGCTAATTGTGCTGTTTCTGGCTTCGCATTTTAATCTATTCATGTCTGATAATGCAGATTATTCAGGAATACGTATACTATATTCTGTATTTCAGTTATTGACATCCTATGAAATTTTGTGTTGGTTTCCCACAGTAGATGGCTACCATCCCTTTGAAAATGATTTCCTAGCACTAATTATTATGGTTCCAGCAAGGGAAGAAGCGAAGGGGTGCTTGCTCTTAGGAAGAATAACTACAAAAGGTGGCTATCTTTCATAATAGGCTGCAAGAGCAATAGGAAGAAAAAGCATGCATAGAGCAGTCTTCTTCAGTCTGGAAACTAGCATAAAGTGTAACTCCTTGCAAAATACCGGTAGCCAAAGTTTGGAAATGGTGCCAGGTAAAGTCAAACATGCCTGGAAAAGCCAGTATAGGGAAACACTAGCTGAGATTTGTGAGTTCAAATCCTCATGCAGCCAAGGAACTCATTTGGACACATTTTTCAAGGATAAATTTGGATGGTGATAATATGCATTCATGACCCGGGAAAAGGAAAGAAAAATCCAGAAGTGAAAATTAATAACCATTTTTTTAAAAAGTACTGCCTATGCTCATAGTAGTACTTAATATAGCAATAGCACTTATATACTGCTTCATAGTGCTTTTACAGCCCTCTCTAAGCGGTTTACAGAGTTAGCATATTGCCCCCAACAATCTGGGTCCTCATTTTACCCACCTCAGAAGGATATACTTTTTGCAATAAGAATTCTACTAGCTATAGATGTCTTCCACTCAAGATAATGCACATTATTTGACAATACTTGATCAAGGTTAAATGTAATCAAATCTTTTTAGCCAGTGAAATTCCCTGCTCTAATTTGACTATAGACTGACAGAATTAAGATGATATTTGGAATTCCAAGATAATGTTTTGTTCTATTTGCTTTAATGTTTAAAAATAAAGAAAAATATTTAGGAAAACATAAAAAAATACAGTGAAAAGAAAACCCATTTTAAACACAGCATTAAATATTGGCCATACAGAGTACTATTGATCAGTCTTTCCATTGCATTGAAAGGGAAGCAATTTGTAAATAGTTAATCTAGAATGGCATTGTCTTTCCATTATAAAAGAGTAATATTTTTGATATGCTTCATTCTGTAGTTCCATAGTTCCATGGTTTTCAAAACATTGATAGATTCTGCATTTTTGGTACATAATTCAGAATCACATTCACATCTTTAAACATTACTCTTTTCCCGCCATATGAACAAATTTATGGATTTTAAATCAATATGGAATGATATTGAAACAAACCCAGTCGTGTCTATAAGTATCCCCTCTGTCATGTTACACTTTCATTATAATAAGGTTGGCAGTTAATCCTTTCAAACATTTAACTGATATCACCAAATTTAAGAGAGAACAAAACTAAAAAAACCTGCTTAATGAAATATCATAACCATGCTCATCACATTTTATTCCTCCTAAAACATAAAATATATAAAGGAAAAAACAGTAGCAAACCCAGTCACTGTTAAGCTTCAAAGGTCTACAGGGAAAAATTGTTTTCAGTGTTGTATAATGTCAATACTGGAAATTTATACCAAAGCATGAGGACTGGACACAAAGAAAGGCTGCTTTCTCATCTAATAACCCCTTTCTCCCAAGATGATGAAACCTTGAACAGGCCCCTTGTAGATGACCCAATCTGAGAATCAGAATAATGTGACAAAAGGTAATATTTGATGTAGCTTGTAACTCTACTATCAATGTCTTTATAAATAATAACCAGCACTTTGAGTTGGGCTTGGAATAACTAGAAAAAAGTGTTATCCTGCCGAACAGATATGCTTCAGTGCATTTTAAGTAAGTCTGCATCGTGCTGTTCAATAATGAAGAAATAGAACAGGTGAGGAATTAGTAAACCTCCTAGCCAGAAAGAGGGCTGTGAAAATATCTACAGGCCACTCACATCCTGGACATAAACTGTTTCGACTTCTTCCCTCAAGGCAACTCTACAGGGCATTGCCCACCAAAACAACAGACACGTTTTTTCCCCATGCCATCACTGCTAAGTAACTAATCCCCACAATACTGTCAAACTACCTAGTAGGACTGTATTACTATTATCCGCCTCATCTTTCCTATTATCTATTTCCTTATCTCCTTATAACTTGTATCTTATGATTTTTATCAATTGTTTTATTTAGCATCCTAGTATGGTTTATGTTGATTGCTTATTTAGTATCCTATGACTGTTGTATCATATGATTTATGATGAACGTATTTGATGATGATTATGATAATAATTTATCACTTGTTGCGTGTATGTACACTGAGAGCTTATTCACCAGAGACAAATTCCTTATGTGTCCAATCTCACTTGGCCAATAAAGAATTCTGTTCTGTTCTGTTCTGTTCTATTCTATTCTGTTCTGTTCCTTAGAATAGAATTTAGTATTGCTGACTGAGGGATTCTGGGAATTGAAGTCCACCCTTCTTCAAGTTACCCAGGTTGAGAAACGTTGTCTTAGAGGATAATCTCAGAAATCAGGAGGGTGTGACAACTTGAAGAATGACTCAAAAGAACAAGATAAATTTGAGCAGGGATAAATACTGTGGGCAGTTTTTCTACATTTGGGTAGGAAAATTGAAAAATATGTGTATAGAATATGAGCTCCATATTGAACAGCAGTAAATTCTGAAAAATTCTGGGTCCTTTTCAGAAGTGAAAACAATCCTAAACTACATCAACAGAATTAGAGGTTCTTAAGATCAACAAAACACATTGTCTGTTTTGTATTGGCCAGACTGCATCTAGAATATTGCATTCATCCCTGTATATATTGTGTTTTAGGAAGGACATTGATAAACTGAAATTTGTTAATGTGAATGCAATCAATATAGTAAGAGTGCAAGGAAAATTTCACAAGGAATGTTTGGAGGTTGGAATATGTCTTCAAGTATCTGAAAGGCTATCATGTAGAAGGCAGTCAGAATTCAGAGCTATTTCAGAAAACAGAACAAGAAAGTACAAGAAACAAGTTTAAATAGCAAGGAAATCAATTTTGAATAGATATCAGTAAAAAAATGTAGTGGTGTTCAACAATGGAGCAAGACTCCTATCAGCAGTGTTTCTTAAAGTGTGGTTCTAGTACCCCTCTTGGGTCCACAAAATTGAATTTATTTGCCAGCCTATGTTGAAAAATAACATAGTATTAATATCCTATCAAATAAAAATGAGAAGCGGTGTTAGGAAATGGTAGGATCTCCTTTGCTAAAGGCCTTTACACAGACTGGCCATCGATCAGGAATGTTGATATTATGGACTCTCGCAGAGGCAAGAGAGTTGGACTAGATGATCTCCAGACTCCCTTCCAACCCCTTTCATTCTGTGAGTCTGTACAGTAGCAAGTCTGGCATACAGGCATGATGCAATCACTGCATTATGTACCAGTTTTAGCCTCCACGTTGTTTTCAAATATAGCCCTGTGTAAAGCACATATAGGGGTGCTTTCCAAGTCTAAAATGCTATGAAACACTCTGAGTTGCATGAATAATGTCTAATTGTTCATATGCAGAATGCAAACAGTTTTGGTCCAGTTGGTTTTCCCTCCTGCTATCAGTTGCTTCTGCTATAGAATTAATAACCAGGGTACCAAGTCTTGCAGATAACTGCCTGAATCTGCTACTTCTAATCTAATCTCTTCACAAATTGGTGCCCTCCAGATATATAGGTCCACTGTCTATCATCCTCATAGATCTTGGGCAAGGTTGGGGATGATGAAATTTCCACTCTAAGGCATCTGGAAAGACACCAGGACGGGAAAACCTCTATCCCAAAGTTTATGGTTTGAAGATCTTTTCAGTACCATTCAGTATGTTTTACCACATTTCTTCATACTGTCATTAAATTTTTGTTTGTGTAATCAATTTAACAGATAGTGATGCAAAGCAGCCTGCAACGATGAGTGTCTGTGGGGAGTAAATAACAGTACATGTGTTGCATTATCATGCAAATGCCTGCCTGCCTGCCTCTTGGGTATGGCATCAGATGTTTGGAACTCAGGTATATAATGGTGGCATTTGGCATCATTGCAATTTGTAGTGGGCATTAGTGACAGCCACAATTATTACCCCAGTGTGCTACCTTTGATCCACTTATCTATGCTGTACCATAGTCTTGCAGGTAAACAAGGAGCAGGGAATAATTATTTATTTAGAAGAAAAAACGCTTAACTTGCATAGATTTGAGCAACAGGTTTTTTAAAAGAACTCAGCTCTGAATGGTAAATATACAGTACAGTGGCTGTGTAGCATTGCTTTCTTTTAATAGTTTCCTTGGGGGGTTCAGTCTCAGGGCACCCCAAGTGCAAACTGCAGCAGGCTTCTGCTACAGGTCCTGGAACAATTCAGGAATCACCAGTTAAGCCCCTACCCTCTGAATAAGGCTTGTGTTGTGGGGGTAGCACATGCAAAAGGTTTTTCCAATGGGTCAGTACTGAATGGCTAAGAGGTTTTCTGATTTGGAATCTAATCAGCACACAAGCAACAGTGATGAAGGCTTTTGTATGGATATTTTATGTTTCAGAGTTTGTCTAGAGGGAATTGTGCTGCATATCTGTCTTTGGAGAGTCTGTGATTAGCAACATCAATTGGATGCTAGGTTGAATGACTAGGGAAAAAATAAAAGTGGTAGAAAAGGCATTGTGGCGAATGTTCATACAATGCCCTTAACCCAGGGGTCAGCAAACTGCGGCTCTGGAGCCGCATGTGGCTCTTTTATCCCTCTGCTCTGACTCCCTGTCTCTCAAAATATGCGTCACAATCGCCACTGTGTGACACATACCAGCACGCAATCCACTGAGCTTTTCAACCCCTGGTAGGCCAACCATGGATAAATCCAAGAAAAGAAAAGTTTCAGAAGAAAACAAAGTTTAATTCAACTACATATGCTACCGTGTTTTCCCCAAAATAAGATCCTGTCTTATATTTTTTTGAACCCCAAAATAAGGGCTTATTTTCGGGGGAGGGTGTATATTTACACCCATCCCAAAAATTAGGCTTGGCCTTATTTTCTGGACATGTCCTATTTTTGGGGAAACACGGTAGTTTTGTGGCCACTCAAGAAATAGGCAGGTAGGGGAAGGGTTTTGTGGCTCCCGGTGTTTTCTTTTTTGTAGGAAACGGGTCCAAATGGCTTTTGAGTGTTTAAGGTTGCAGACCTCTGGTTTAGATGTTGGTGGAGCAGGAGAATTCAAGGTGAAATGCCATGAGGTCTACTCTTTGGATTTAGGTGTGTGTCCTGTGCCCTATAGTGGACAGAGGTCCTCTCCCACCGTAATAGAGCTTCCCCCAATTTGTCTCCTCTAGAGATTTTCCAGGGTAGTGGCTGTTTGGGAATTGGAAGCTGGCTAGTCCTTCATGGGGCCCTGACCTGTTGCATAGGCTGTGGGCCATCACTGAGTGGTTGGGTTCCTGCTATCAGGGTTCCGACGGATGCCCTAATTAAATCATGAGCCTCGAGCCAAGCTTCATAAGAAACCCAGTTATTTATTAGGCGCTTCATGATTGCACGTTCCCAAATGAAGCCAACTCTGACCCCATGTAATTTACAGCCCCAATCATGACCCTGTTTCCCCCTCCCCCCATGATGATTGTGTCATCAATCGCATTCGCCCACGGAGCAATTTTGCTGGTTGTAGAGATCACTCCCCTGCAGCCACTGTGGGTAACCCTGGGAGACAGCCTTGAGAGAGATATGTCTGGAATGTGTTCCTGATTTTGTCGGTTTCCCATCCCCCTTGCCTATGGCAACTCGAGATCAGGCCAGGGATACTTTGCGAGTTGACACCTTCCTTCTTCTTCTTGTGCCATATCCATCATCGGACATTGGCGATCATGTTTATCAACAACTACATAAAAAAGGGCTGTTGAGTTTTGTCCAAACCGGTCCCTTAGATTTTGATTCCCTCCCCCCAGGAACCACCTAAACACTTGTTCTTGGATAGATATGGTGGACTTCCACCATTTCTTGTGCTCTTGAGCAATTTGTAAGACAAATTTGAAAGCAGGGTGGAAACTACCGTCGTAGCTGGTACCTGGCAGATATAGCAGACAGAAACCAGGTGTCCCAGTACTGCTTCCTAGATTTGTGCAGATGGTAGGTTCATGAGATGGGAGCAGTTTCATAGTTTGAATAACTCGGGTCTTAAGAAGATGACCAGGCAACAGAAATAGATTTTTTAGCTAGTGATCTCCTTTGCTGTTATCTCACGACATGATTGTCCCATTTGGACTTGTGGTTAAGGCACCAAGCTAGAAAATGGGAGATGGTGAGTTCTAGTTCCACCTTAGGCATGAAAGCCAGCTGGGTGATTTTGGGCCAATCGCCAGGAGACTGTGAGTTCTAGTCTTGCCTTAGGCATGAAAGTCAGCTGGGTGACTTTGGGCCAATCACCAGGAGACAGGGAGTTGTAGTCCCAGTTTAGACATGAAACCTAGATGGGTGACTAGATGGCCAATCACCAGGAGACTGGGAGTTCTAGTCCTGCCTTAGGCATCAAAGCTGGCTAAGTGACCTTGGGCCAATCATTCTAATCCTTCTCTCAGCTTAACCTTCCCCACAGGATTGTTATTGCGGGGACAATAGGAGGAGGAAGGTGTGTTGAATTCACTACTTTGAATTTGTAAAAATAAGAAGGGGAGACAAACAAACGACATTTCCAGACTTCAATCTCCCCGTGTTGTTGCATTTAAATGCCTCCTCCGCCCAGAGGGAAACCTGACCCTTCTTTTCAGTTCCGCTGGAGTCCTCTTCTGCCCTGCACACCTTTCCTCTCCTTTCTTCCAGGTGTGGTTCAAAAACCGCCGGGCCAAATGTCGCCAGCAGCAACAACAGAGCAGCGGACAGGCCAAAGCCCGACCGGCCAAGAAGAAAAGCTCTCCAGCCCCTGAGACCAGTTCCGAAACCAGCGCCAATGGGCAGTACAGCCCTCTGCCTACCGGCACCTCGGTGGCACCTAGCTCGAGCGCCAGCGCCACCGTCTCCATCTGGAGCCCGGCTTCCATCTCGCCGCTCCCAGACCCGCTGGCCTCCTCCACCACCCCCTGCATGCAGAGGTCAGCTGCCTTCCCCATGACCTACACCCAGGCGCCGGGTTACACCCAGACCTACGCTGGCTCGACTTCCTACTTCAGTAGCCTTGACTGCAGCTCCTACCTGTCTCCCATGCACCCCCAGCTCTCCGCACCTGGTGCAGCGCTGAGCCCCCTGGCCACCCCAACCATGGGCAGCCACCTGAGTCAGTCCCCAGCTGCTCTCTCCAGCCAGGGCTACAGTGGTGCAGGCATGGGCTTCAGCTCGGTGGATTGCCTGGACTACAAAGACCCAACGGCCTCCTGGAAGCTCAACTTCAATGCCACCGATTGCTTGGATTACAAAGATCAAAGTTCTTGGAAGTTCCAGGTCTTGTGAATGGCGGGCCTGGAGACCCACCTAGGAGGAAGCTCTCGTTTTCCTCCATCTTATCTTGGTGGGTCAACCATTCTCTTCTCCTGAACTGAGATATTCTGCCTCTTTGTTCAATCTTCTCGTCTTTTCCCGTTTTTCCCCCTCCCTGGCCCTGCCTATCTAAACATCTGCCATAGCTTGCTTTTTCTACTGGCTTGGGGAAGCCAAACACTTGAGAGGTCGAATCGGAGAAGTTGGGAGCCCATGGCTGGAGACACGAACCTTCTTTCAACCAGGACTTGGGGCTCTGCACCCTTCAGCACCTCAGCTCAGTTGAACTGATGGTTAGACTGAAGCCCAGGCTGATGAGGGCTCCGAGATGGGGAGGGCCATCATGCTTCCCTCCAGCAGGACTGAACTCCACTTATTGGAAGGTCAACTCCACCTATGGTGAAGACCAGCCCAGGACCTTCCAGAATTTCGTCTTCAGAGGATTCTGTTTCTTCTGAACCTGATCACTCACCACTGCTGGAGTGAGCAAGCCCGGTGGAAGCTGGTGTCCAACAGATCCATCTGAGCAGGAAGACCTATCCATTTGGCAGGAGTCAACAGCTTGTCAGTCTTGTTTAGACTACCAGAGATAAACCTTCATCTCTTCGTCCTCGCCTGAGTTTTTGTGCTGAGACAGCTTCAGGAGGGGGCTTTTGAGTTGGACCAGGCTCCTGACAAACCTTTTGGCATTTTCTTCAGTTCTTTGGGAGGGGTAGGATTTTTCCCCCCCCAGTTTTTATTTAGCACATCATAGAGCCTTACACGAGAGCCAGTTGTGAGTTCCTGCTTAGTTTATCCTCCAGAAATCCTTGTCCCAAGTGTCTCCTCGACCCACGAGGCTTGTTCCAACAGGAGGGAAGAAAGCTCATCCATGAAAGATGGAGCCTCAAGCTACGGAGAAGTCTCTTAAGGGTCTGCACACAGATCCTCCAGGGACAGAGCCTGGTCTGAAAGTCACTGCTACGTCCGTCGTAGCCAACAGGATGCATCTTCGTCTCCTTCTCCAATTCCATCTGAGAGTGCTTTGCTCTACAATGAGGTTCTCCTAGCCTTCTTCTCTTATATGGTTTCTTCTTTGCGCAGGCAACTACACCGAGAAGCTAAGCAGCTTACCTTGGGCCAGGGGAATTAAAATTACCTTTTAATCAACCATCTCAAATTTGCAGAGGGAGCGATATCCACCTCGGGATCAATCCATCCACCTAAATTTCATTCTCAGAAACCTGTTGAGAATATTCCAGCAATCCCTTTGTGCCTTTCCTAACTTCCCAACTGTCCCACACCCCTCTTAGTTGGAGAGGTTAGGTGACCCAAGATATGTCGATAGACACAACGGTGAAAGCCATCCATCTGGATAAGATATCAGATGGTGCATGAAGACTGCTGACCCTCCAGGGTCAACCTGGAGTCTCCAACCTTGTCAACTTTTAAGACTTGTGGACTTCAACTCCCAGAACTCTCAATTCTG
>JANHFM010009264.1:0-18270 GCA_032468115.1 Grayia smithii
GCCTAGGAAATGGCAGGTGGATGACACCTGAGAGCATCCGGGAGATGTATGCTGCAGTCAAAGCAGACCCAGATGGCAATGGTAAAGACAGAATGGATGCTGCTTTTTAATGTACTGTGTAGTATTGTTCCCTTCCCTATTATTCCGTCGTGTTAGATTGGAACAATTATAACATATCACAGTTAAGTATTAAGTATTAGTATTAAGATTAGAATCAAATCAGGAGCTAACAAAAACAGCCAAAGTTGTAACAAGTAACAAGTATTTCAATAAATATGAAGCAACGTATTTAATTTTATGGCCAATCAGATAGTGATAATCACCAACTTTATTTTCTAAACCAAATGATACCTCTGGCTGTAGGTACTGATAGCTGTTTAAAAGCCAGAGAATAATAATTCTCTGTGATATTTTAACTTCAAGTTTTGGATGTTTACTTGCATTCTCTTCTTGTAATTTCTGCTCTCCCACCCCCACAGCTTTTTGTTTGCTAAGACCGTTCCTTTTATTAATGTTATTTAGATAAATGTTCCTACCGTTTAATAGCCTTTCCCCTCTATCTATGTTAGAGCTGCCCAGTTAAAGTAAAACTCATTGGGATCACCAGAGGATGGTTGGTTCCTGTAGTTCTGATGTGGCATACCTCCTGACAGCATGTTTACACTGATCCGTCTCTGGCCTGACATGGGCATGTATGTTCTTTTCCTTCATTTTACTCAGGTGTTCTGAGTTTGGAAGAATTTAAACAATTGAACATTCGAGACTTCCACAAGTACATGGGTAGCCGAAAAGTGAAAATGAGTGATCTGGTGCGGAACAGCCAACATACATGGCTGTACCAAGGTGAGGGGGCACATCAGGTCATGCGCTCCATACGGCAAAGGTAAATTTATCTCCCTCAGCAATTTTTACCAATTAGCCTTGCTGTTGGTTTGCTGATCAGTTTGGCCAACATGTATAAACCAGTGCACTTAATGCAGCTATTTTCATTCGATGCCTAATGTATTATTGTAAAGCACTAGAAATCTAAATGGCATTTTGTTGGTTAGTGATAAATAAAATGTGAGAAATTGTACTTGCTGAAAACCTAAGATAACAGCATAGAGCAGGGGTGTCAAACTCAAGGCTGGGAGCTGGATTCAGCCTGCGGGGTGCTTTAGATCTGGCCCACGGGGCCACCCTGGAAACAACGAAGGACCATCCCGTGGGGCTTTTGTCAGCAAAAGCAGAGCTTGGGAGAGCCACATGTGGAAGCTCCATTTTCACTGGCAGAGGGTTTCAGGAGGCTGTTGCAGCCGGAAACAGCTTGCGAGGACTGTGCACGGCCCTCCTGAACTCCGTTTTCACTGGCAAAGGGTTTCAAGAGGCCATTGCAGCTGGAAATAGAGCTCGCGAGGGCTGCACATGGCCTCCCCAAGTTCTGTTTTTGCTGGCAGAGGGTTGCAGGAGGATGTCGCAGCCGAAAACGGAGCTTGGGAGCCTGTTTTCTCTGACAGAGCACTCTGG
Organism: Grayia smithii; assembly: GCA_032468115.1. Lineage (NCBI taxonomy): Eukaryota > Metazoa > Chordata > Lepidosauria > Squamata > Grayiidae > Grayia > Grayia smithii. Next base: position 1,507 of record JANHFM010009264.1, read on the forward strand.
CCACCACAGGTGCCCCCAACATGAGTAATGTTGAGCTGGCTACGCCCCTCCCAGCCATGCCCCCCCCCCAGGTCAAACATAACTTTGATTTAGCCCTCAATTACTCCTAGCATAGAGGGTAGAATTTCAAAAGAACAGTTTTTAATTAAATCTGGTCACTATAAACAGAGTTTTCCTAATAGATTTTGCCACTTAAAATGCCTTTCTGGATAACCATGTTGAATATTGTTACATAGGATGTGTATATTTCTCTTAATTGCATATTTAATGAACTACACACACACATCTTCCTGTATTTTGATAATCTTTTTTCTTTTACATTTCCTTTATCTTTGTTTTGAATATTTTTTTTTTTAAATGAAAGCTTTGAAAAGAGTGACCCATACTTATTCAGGTGAAACAGAGAAGAGGTTGATTAGCATTTACAGCTCCTTTGCTCAGTTTTATTATTTCTTCAGTTATGTGGGTTTTAGATGATTTTGATATTTCATTTAAATCTTATATCTTTACATTACACCACGTGTCTCAAACTCAAATGAATATTAGACCACATAAAATGTGGAAAGTGGTGTGATGCTTTTACGCATATGCAAAAATGCAACAAATATTAAATGTTAATGTTAATAAAATGCATGACTAAATTAATACAAAACTTACAATAATTTATAATAATATAAAATACTTGCCTTTATTAAAAGTTATTAAAAGCAAAAATATGTTTCCTATTATAAATTGGTATTATTTTATTATTGAGTGATTGATCAAATTTATATAGCTGCTCATCTCATATGTATTATAGTTGTGGCTGTAATCTCCAACCTATCGCTTGCCCCATCACACTGTTTTGTTGTTCTGTGCTCACCCTGTCACCAACTAGCATGATGACAAATGGTGATATCACCAGTAGTAACCCTTCTGCATCCATTTAGGGCCATCACATAAAGTACAGTGTCCTTCAACAAGACAAGACAAAGAGGCAGAACAGGCTCCAGCATTGCCTTAATTTTTTATCACAGGCCACCATAAAATAAGTCAGCAGAGGCATGCAGCCTACAAACTAACATTTAAAACTCCTGGTTTATAATTTGCTCTTTTAAAGATACATGTAAAAAATGTTTAAAAACAAAATTATGTTGACTTATAGTAACACTCGCTAACTCACATCCTCCTTGGGTTCCTGATTCCCCCCACCATCATAAGCAAAAAGTGCAACAAAATCTTAAAATGCCAAGCTAGAAAGACCTGCATACGTTCAGCATGATTTGCTCTTACTTAAAAATAACAATTGTGAGCTGAATTAGTATCACTTCGCCCGAAAATGTTCTTGCTATAGCTCTACTGCAGATCCTCTTTGTTTCAGACTATTTGTCTTCATACTCTTATGGAATGGCTGGATGGTGTTAAGCATGTTTATGGAAAAGATTTTAGCCAGTGTATTTAGAATTGCAACATGCATCGGCCACTGAATATTCCTTTCTGAATAGTTTTAAATGCTTCCTCATTTCTTCATGAGTTTCTATGCTCCATTTGTATCTTAAGATTTTTTGTACACTCCTTTTTTTGTATGGGAATGGATGCAGATAATCAAGGCCAGCATTGTGAATAGAGTGTTTTTTAAACAATTCTGCCTCCACCAGTATGACCCTTTTCAAATAATTATTAAAAAGCCCTTTACAAATATTCTAAGAAATGTTCTGGAACATCATTCCCCCAGAGATTAGAACAGCCCCCACTCTAATTCTCTTCCAGAAGGTGCTGAAGACTTGGTTCTGCCAGCAGGCTTGGGGAACCCAGAGCGGGATGGAGCCCATTAAATGGCTCATGTGATAGGATGTCATTGGGGCAGGAGGTGGCGGGTGATTTTATTACATTAATTTATTTGATTTTTTATTAGTTTTACTGTTTTTTTAATGTGGTTTTTATATTCTGTAAGCTGCCTTGAGGCGCCATGGACGAATAGGCAGCAATATAAATTTAATTAATTAATTAATTAATAATCTTGATGGTCTGATACTGGCTGAGGAATCTCAGTGGCTTGATGGGAATGTTTGTGGGAACCTGTTCACCCTTTCTTTCCCTCAGCATGCCTCTCTGCTTGTCTGCCTTCAGGGTAATTAACTTAACCCATCTACCGCCAGAGATTGTGGAGCACAGCGAACCAATGCAGGTAGTCCGCTATGACCAGGGAGGACATTACCATGCTCATATGGATAGTGGACCAGTGTTTCCTGAAACTGCCTGTAGTCACACCAAACTGATTGCCAACGAAAGTGCTCCCTTTGAGACATCTTGCCGGTAAGCCTAGAAACTGAAGACAGAATGGGTTTTCTGGCTATCTTGTAACAGTGATTGTCTGTTGCTTGTAGGATAGCAAGTATTGTTCTCTTTCTTACAGCTATGTGACAGTACTGTTCTACCTAAACAATGTGACGGGAGGAGGTGAAACCACTTTTCCTATTGCAGATAACAGGACTTATGAAGAGTTGGTAGGTTTGTCTTTCCTGTGCAGCATGTACTGGCTGTGTCTGTAAAATGTTAATTATTCATTTGGCTTATATCTCATATTTCTACTCAAGTTCTCAAAGAAAAAAAAAACAGTAAAATTCAACATGCAGAATAAAAAACCCAAAAGAGTTGCTGATATTAATTAACCTCCAAGCCATTTTCTTTTCTGTGCTAGATACAGAAAAGCCTCTTCTGTAAAACCTAGAAGTCAGACAGATTGGTAATGGGAAAGGTGCTCCCTAGATAATCAAGCTCTAAGCACTTTAGTGCTTTAAAAGTGAATGCCATAGCTCTAAATGACACTTTATCATTGCACATCTTTTGGTGTAAGAAAAGCAGACCAGCTGCAGTATTTTATAGCCAATGCAACTGGCAGATGCTTTTTCAGGGTAACCCTTTGTAGAGAATATTGCAACAATAGCAGCTGGACCATTGCCGTAATTGTATAGATCCACTTCTCATCACAGCCATCAGTTGAGGATGAGGAATCACTCCCAGGACAGATTTGTGCTTTCAAAGACAGTGCAATTGAGCAGCTTCATATTATAGATAGTATGTAGCATGGAAACAAGATGGATCCCAGTCAGACAGCCTAGGTCAGCTGAGAGATCCTTACCGCCACTTTTAGAATATGGGCTAATAGGAAGGAATAGAACCACCGTAAAATAATGTTCTCAATGTGTAATCCCACAGTAGGGTAACATGATTGATTGTATTGAATTTGGTGCAATACATGAGATCTGGTGCAAGAGAGATCTATACCAGGGATGTCAAATTCACGTCATCACGGAGTCGTCATGTGATGTATCATGACTTTTTCATCCTCTGCTAAACCAGGTGTGGGCCAGTGTATGACGCATCCGGCCCGTGGGCCACAAGTTTGAAACCCCTGGTTTATATCCTCCCATCAAATTTCCAGAATGATCAAGTCAAGGCAGTTTTAGTATACCACATATCCCAGCCAGAAGCACAATTGAAATATGATAGATAATATATATTATTTGGATACATCTGAGTTTTTTTTTTTCAATCACTTTTCCTAGAAATTAAATGTTTAAGATTCACATTACTTCCCAGATTAAAAAAGGTTTTTCAGCCTCCTAGAGGGAACATTTTACCCATAACTCTTGTCCCAGAACAGTCTACAACAGACTAAAATCACACCCAAAAAATTATAGAGCTCTAAACTAACCTTAATTTGCAATTCCAGTAGATACCAGGAAATCTCCATTGGATAGTGGAGGTGTTTACTCTGAATAACCATGCAGAATAGGATAGTGGATGTCTTCTATTTAAATTTTTGGGAGTGTTCTGCAGCAAGAGGCATAGCATACATTACTTGTAATAAAAAAAAAAGCAGCTGGCTAACTTTTTTATTTAGTTAAAAAGTTTTAATTGCCAATTAAACACTATGGATTTACAGTACTTAAAATATTATGAGATGTTTATTGCTGGTTTCATAGATTTATGTGGAGCTGTTTTAATGGGAGATCTTTAATAAGGTGGAATGATTAATGATAATTGAAGAGATCCTTTTATACATTCCCTAATGAACACCCTTTCTTCAGTCTCTAATCCAGAATGACGTTGATCTACGTGATACTCGAAAGCACTGTGATAAGGGAAATCTACGTGTAAAACCTCTGCAAGGCACTGCTGTTTTCTGGTATAATTACCTGCCTGACGGGGAAGGTATGTTTCTTCCTGAGGCAACCAGACAACAATCTTTCTTTTTTTATTAATTTTATTTATTTATTAGATTTTTATCCCACCCATCTCCCCTACAAAGTGACACCGAGTGGCTTTTTATTTACCCCCGGTTGGCTATTTTGGAAAGCTTAGAGCTGTGGAAAAATTTGAGCTGTATTTGTGTGAAGCTGATTCCTAGAATCTTATTTCTTTGCAGGCTGGGTTGGTGATGTTGATGAATACTCTTTGCACGGAGGCTGTTTGGTCACTGAAGGAACCAAGTGGATTGCCAACAATTGGATTAATGTTGATCCCAATAAGAGGCGACAGCTCCAGTTCCAGGAGGAAATGGCTCGATACATCAACAGTGAAAATGAGGACCAAAGTGAATGGACTGTGGACAAATCCTACAGCAATGTGCATGTAGAGCTGTAATGTTTGGAGATGCCTCTTGGTTGACTTGAAAGCACCTTTTTTGCACTAGCCATTTTCAGCTCTTCTATTCTCCCACATTTCCCAATTATTATGTTTCTTCAGAGAATGTAGGGTTGCCTATCTAGGTAGATTGGGGAAAGGAGAAGCAGGGCACCTAATGCAGTCTGAGGGGAAAAGGGATTATTTGGAGAGAAGAGACCGTAACTGAGGGCATATTTTGATTTAATGGATGGCTTTGCTTAAGGAGATTTTGAGTCTTCTCCGTGAATCTCCCCTGTGACATATGCAATCTACCTTCAAGGTTCCTTATCATCCTGACTTGTTCTGCTGGATGCAGTTTTCCTTTAGCTGGCTTTGTAACTATAATCTTGTAATCTGCCCTTCTTTCCATCTGTCCCAGTTTCTTGGTCTTTTCAGGCAACTGATATGGCTTACATAAGGCCAGTAAAATCAACATCCACAAAATGATTGCTGCATATTCTAGGTTGTTCTGTGGAGAGTGAAACGGCCATTCTTAGCCTGTATGGGAACAGATCAGTAAAGTGGTATAGAGCAGAGGTTCCAACGTTGGCAACTTTAAGCCTGGCAGACTTCAATTCCTAGATTTCCCCAGCCAGCAAAGCTTCTGGAAGTTGAAGTTGAAGTCCGCCAGCCTTAAAGTTGCCAAGGTTGGAGACTCATGGTATAGTGGTTAAGATGTTGGATGAAAACTCATGGTTCAAGTTCACCCTTTGCCTTGGAAGCTGATTGGGTGATTTTGGATCTATTTCTCTCAGCCCAGCCTCCCTCTATGAGTGGCTGTTGTGGGGATAAAATGAAGAGAGATCTGACTTGGGCTTTTGTACAAGTGGGGGGGAATTATTCTAACCAGTACTATTTGACAGCGCAAAGTATATGTATTCAGAAGTAAGCAAACTCCCAAATGAAGGTGTATACGATTGCAGGCTTAGATCCAGTTATGCAAAGAGGTCTTGGGCATGTTTCTGTTAAAAGAACATGCAGGAACTGAAAGTACTAGAGGCCTTCCATGGGATGGTGTATGCTCATCATGGAATATTTTTCTCAGGGTTGGACATAGTTCTGAATTACTATTCGGAAATATTTATACCAATAATTATCAGGGAAGTAATGGAACAGTTAATATGTGCAATTGGAACGTGTGTTGTATGTGCTGCAGTTGTTATTTCAGCCATTTTATTTGTGTGTTTGAGAAGTTTACCTACAAGAAACCTTTTGTTCTATTTAGGTTTTTTATTCGAGCCAGTGGCATAGTAATATTCCTCCTAGAAGATAAATATGTATTTAGATACGCAGTGTGGAACCAGCAAGGTTCTCGGCTATGAATTTTTAAAAAGTGTTCTGCAGGATTAGGCTTAAGGTATACGCAGATCATATAGTTTAGGCCTAATTATATTGTTTCTCATGAAATGAATAGCACTTTTCCACTGTTCCTCTGCATTCAGTGAGATACTGTCTCTGAATCAGGAGCTGGATATAGCAGTCAAGGGTAAGAGTATCTAGTAGATCAATCCAAAAAGAATTTAGCACCATTTTAAATCTGTCCAATAAGCAGCCTTGCTAAACAACATCTTGGACTGTGAACCACATTATCTGGAATATACTTCCTAATTTTTTTCTGACCAAGAGCCATCAAATAAAATACAGGCAGTCCTCGTTTAGTAACTGCCTCTTTTAGCAATTGTTTGATGAAAAAGTAACAAACAATCCTCATATTTAAGGCCTTTGCAGGTTTGTGAAGCAATGCAAAGCTGAAGTAAAATCATGTGAACAATTGATGTTTCACTTAGTGACCAACTTTGCTTAACAATTAAGTTGCTGGTCCAATTGAGATGGCTAAATAAAGACTACCTGTAATCTTTTGTCATAACAAAGGTTCTTTGAACATCTTATCACTTGATGGCCCTTTTATGCACTTTTCCTAACTAAAATGGAGGGTAGGTTAAGATTAAGCAAAGGAGTCTCAGTAGAGCTGCCATTCCCCACTTCCTCATGTATTGCCTTGAATATAGATAGTCCTCAACTTATGACCACAATTGAGCCCAACATTTCTGTTGCTGAGACATTTGTTAAGTGAGCTTTGCCCCCATTTTATGACCACAGTTAAGTGAATCACTGCAATTATTAAGTTAGTAACACTCGTTCAGTGAATCTGGCTTTCCCATTGGCTTTGCTTTTGAGAAGGTTGTAGAGAGTGATCACATGATCCCAGGACACTACAACCATCATAAATATTAGGTAGTTGCCAAGAATCTGAATTTTGATCACATGACCATGGAGATGCTGCAATGGTTGTAAGTGTGAAAAACGATCATAAGTCACTTTTTCAGTGCTGTTGTAACTTTGAACTGTCACTGAATGAATTGTTGTAAGTTGAAGACTACCTGTACTGATACTTAAGTGTCAGTAATAAAAAGAAATGGCATTAAACCAGGAGAAGGTGGAATTTCTGTTGCACTGTATTGCACCATAGGACAGTACCGGTTCTTGGCAAATATTCTCATTTTTGTTGTACAAAGGCTGGAATTAATTTCCTTTATTCCTTTATTCCCTTTTACTCAGTGGGGAGACTGAAAAAGGATTTCCAGTGGCAGAATTTTTAAAGGAGTTTGGACATCTTGAGTTGAATCAAACTGCAGGTTTTGGTAATAGACATTATTAGTAGCTTGCTGCAGAGAACAAGTGCTTTTGCTTTGGTCTAGTAGTTCACATTTAAATCACAGTGAGCAGATTTATCTCTTGTTCAGTTCAACAGAGCAATAGTTGGTTTTGATTTGAGAAAACTAATATTTTAATGGGCCTTCTAGCCTGCTGAGAAAATGAAGCGTGTTTCCCATCTCCTCTTGTGTTTTGACAAAACTTATATTTAGTGACTAGAGGGACATATTTTAAGGCTCAGTCTGGTGGCTGCTATTTTGCCCTGGTGCCTCCACTGCAATATGAACAGCATTAAATGGTAGGACATTTGCGTGCTTCAGGACTTGCCCTTCCTACCTAGAGCCTCACTGAGGTAAAAATCCGTTGTTATTGTGATTGTTGCATATGGAATTGGTTTGTGTTTTTTCTGATGAATTTCATTCCATGCAATTAGAAGTAATCACTTCTAATTTTATTGGAGCTCTTCAGTGTTGCCTTAGAGAGTTGCATAGCATGTTGTCTCCTAAGCCAAAAATAGCTCACCCACCATGTTATGTAATTTGGCAGATGTTTGACAGCACTCTTAGTCCCAGGCAGACAAAACCCAAATCCTGGGTGCTTATGTGTCACTTGGTGGAAAACTAGTTATGTAACTCTCCTGCTCTGTTAGTGTGTTTGTGATCAGGTGAACAAGTTGCAGAATTTTCCCAGATGATTCCTGAAGGATCAGTTTAAAAAGCAGTGAACATTCCCTCCAATCCTCAGTAGTGTACTTTTAAATGTAATGGATTTCAGTGCAAATTATTTCCATGAAAAATATTCATGACTACAGCTTTATTATAATTCCGTTGCAATTTTTCATCTGGAAAAAAAAATAGCTGCTTAGTAACTTGTACCCTGAAACTTCTTGGGTTTTTTTAGATGTGGCCTTGATTCAAGAAATATCACTGAACAGATAGTTTAATAAGACATTTAAACATTTTGATTCCTTTTTAAGGCCCCTTTAATGGCATCAACCTAGCATTCATTTATTCACAACGTACTTCTGAAATGTGAATAGGTTGAATGCAAAATGGACACCAGCAGCCTCCCCGTTTTGCTTTTCATATGTAGTTTTTGGGATCTAATGTCATATATGAGAGTTTTGAGAAGGATTGTACCTCTGCCTTGGGCTTTTTTCAATTAGCAGAGAATATCCCAGAAAAAATGTAGATAAGTTGTAAGATGTTAAGGAGCCATCAGTTAAGGTTGGGTATGATGGCACTTTGTGACTGCAGCCTACAAAAACAAAAACTCCTGCCAGAAATATGTGAATGCTTTAAACAGCTGCATGGCTTGAGAATAGCCTGGTTCTCTAGCTTTCAGGAATGTACAGGGTTTGTTGGGGCTCAACCACATGCAGTGAAGTGAGTGGCATTAAGACACTGGTTTGTGTTATTGAATCATATTTTTTTATTATCCAAAGGGTTGTCTAGTATCCATAGAAAGACTTGAACTTCTTAGTAATTATAGCTAATTTTTGAGTGATATGGTTTTGCCAGTAAGGGACTGGTGAATACTGAGTCTTTTATTTTTATTTGTGTGTGTGCCCTTCAATTCTGCATTTTGGATACTTTTTTTCCTTATTTAATATTTATTTAATTTATTGTGTCCCGTGCACTGATGTCAGGCTGTCAGCCCTGCAAATAAATATTTGAAACCCATGTTCTTTGGATGTTCTGTTTTTAATCACACATATAACAGTCTCCATATCTGTAAAATATTTTATTCTCTAAAGAGGATCAATAAAATAGCCCTATTAATGAGGAGATTCCTCAACATATAAGCAGTTTCTCCTATCTGGTGCAATGATTCCGTTTTCTAAATTTCCCTGTAATACTAAGATTTATCTTCACAATTTATCTTTAAATTAGCAGTCACACCTGTTTTTATTTGATGCACACACACACACAAAATGCTAGAGGCAGAAAATCAATGTAATGCATGTAGAGATCATCTTATGCTGAGGAAAATAAAAGGAAAGTGACAGAACAGGGCATAGAGATTATTAATCTGTTAACAAAAATAAATGGAAAATAAAATAGTTGACTGTTAGTAAAATTAATATTTTTGAAACTAAATACATTAGTATCCTGTTCACACATGAAAAGCTTAATATTCTATAAAAATTACTACTTTAATTTCCTGTTTCAAAAACATTTAAAATCTACATATTCTCATTATAGGAGAATTAAGGTCAAAGAAATCATGGTATTTTTACAACCTTCAGGCAGTTTCCATAACTTTAAAAATCCTTCATTAAAAAGTTGTTTTAAATCTCTAGATAAAATGAATATTGTTAAAATTAACAATAGTGGCTTGAGTGGAGTATTGCAGGCTAATTCTGCTGACTGCCAGGAGTTCAATCAAGGTTGACTCAGCAGCCTTCCATCCTTCCAAGGCCGATATAATGAGGACCCAGATTATTGGGGACAATATGCTGACTCTGTAAACCGCTTAGGGCTGTAAAGCACTATGAAGCAGTATACAAGTCTATGTGCTATTGCTGATTAAAGCACAGAAAATATAAATTGGAACTCTACACAGAATCTGGAAACTGATCCATATTAAGAGAAAAAAATACTCAAGAATAAAACCTATCCTGGTGAAAAAAAAGGTATCGCATTTATGAACCGATAGTTTGATATATTTTTTTCTCTGAAAACTCAAAAAAAATTTCAATGACTTTTTACATCCTTCTAGATGCCCATAATCAATTGAATCAACCTTTTGACAATCCTAGTGTTTGGAAACAGGGAGGAAGGAAATTAACAGAGGTGTCAGCACCTGACTCTTTTGCCCTCTGCAAGGTGCTAGTTGCAGACAACGGCATCAGCTGCTTTTAGCTGCATACCAGTCTTCTCTGGGATACCCCACTGCAGTGGTGAAATCCAATTTTTTTTATTATCGGTTCTGTAGGCATGGCTTGGTAGGCATGGTGTGTGTGGTGTGGTGTGGCTTGGTGGGTTTGGCAGGGGAAGGATACTACAAAATCCCCATTTCCTCCCCACCCCTGGGGGAAGGATATTGCAAAATCTCCATTCCCACCCCACTCTGGGGCCAGCCAGAGGTGGTTTTTGGCAGTTCTCTTAACTACTAAAAATTTCTGCTACTGGTTCTCCAAACTGCTCAAAATTTCTGCTACCGGTTCTCCAGAACTTGTCAGAACCTGCTGGATTTCACCCCTGCCCCACTGTCATGCTTTCCAGCTATAGCAGACACTGGGGCTACAACTCCCCTTGTCCTGGCTATTCTGGCTAGAGAACACAAGAGCTATAATAAAACAGATCTGGAGGGAATCAGATAAACAATCTACTTGCTTAGAGCTTAGCTTGATAGAATAAAATAGAATTCTTTATTAGCCAAGTGTGATTGGACACACAAGGAATTTGTCTTGGTGCATACTCTCTCGGTGTACATAAAAGATTCATCACGAATCATAAGGTACAACACTTCGGAGAAGGGCGGGATATAAGTTGAAATAAAAATAAAATAAATACTTGACCAAAGTCTCATAAGATTTGAGAAAAAGTAGTGGATTCTATATATATATAACTGTTTGACAACGCTAACATCTTCAGAGGATAATATTCTCTTGAATAACATGCTGAACGCATGGAGTTTGAGAACTGGACAACGTAATTGCTTATAGAAAACAAATGCTTGCAGAAAGTAAAAAAAAAATCCATGCTCTTATTCTTGGCAAAATATTGCAGCATTGGAAAAATCAATGTATGGCCACGTTTACTCTAGACCCGATTCGCTTGCCCGTATGAGCTATGCCTATAATCGTAGAAATCCACACATCTAAAAGTCGCCAAGTTTGAGAAACATTGCAAACGATTCCGAATTCTTGCTCTCTTTTTTAGCTTTTGCAGCGAATATCCCACAAAAGATCGCTTTTCTCTTTGGCTCCGGACGAATCGCATGGAAACCGTCTCGGGCTCCAGAAACACACAGGCCTTTACCATAATGGTGCCGTAAAGTTGCTCTTGCTCTTTCCTCGCGTCCCTTTTCAGCCACGCTCGCTCCGATTCCGAGATCCGGCTGTTTCGTGACGTTCCGGAATACTTTCCCGGGGACCGCCGATCCCAGCTTTCGACGGGCAGCTATTGGCCTCGCTGTGCCTTTAAGAAAACGTTCCTTCCCTTTCGCTACAATCGAATCTCTCCCCCCCTAGAAAGAAGGGCAACCTTAGCAACCGCTGGCCAATGGCCTCTCTCGGCGAACAGGGAAGCGGGAAGGAGCCTCCCGAGGCAGAGCCAATCGGTGGCGGCGCGTGTATGAGAGGTAGGAATTCTCAAGACTGCTTAACTCGCGAGATTGTTGCACGAAGGTTCCGCCACGTTACTTTCTTTCTTTCCTTCTCCTCTGTTTCGTTCCTTGCTCTGCTTGCCAGGCGCTTCTGTTGCCGGGTGAAAAGCAGAAGAGGTTGTTCGGATTTTAATATTTGATGGCCTTAGCCTGGCCTGCCTGCTTCCTTGTTATACAGGCGCCTCTTTAGGCTTCCTGCTCTGTAGACACCGGAAGATGGAGAAATGTGCTTGGCTCTGTAAAAAGGAATTACCCGGAAAAATATACACTGACTGGACGGGTGACCAAGTGGTGTTTGCAACATTTTAAAGCAGAAATGAATTCTGATTCAATCTGCCTTTAGCCAGAACTTGGGAGAAAACCAGATTTTAGGAAGCTTCTCATTTGTGCATCAGAACGTCTTCCTGTCTTGCGTTCTTGATTAATTAAGTCCCATGGAGTCGATCTCGGTGATCCCGAAAGATCGGGTTTCCCCCAGGTGATCCTTCTTCCGCTTTTAGGTCTCCCAGTGGTGGATTTCACCTTGTGGCTTCGTGGTCACCCTCCAACTGAATCCGTGGAACGACTTACCTCCAGAAGTTGTGGATGCTCCAACATTGGAAGTTTTCAAGAAGAAATTGGACAAGCATTTGTTTGAAATGGTATAGGGTTCCCTGACTGAGCAGGGGGTTGGACTAGAAGACCTCCAAGGTCCCTTCCAACTCTTCTGTTACTCTGTTCTGTTATTCCTTGCGTTATGGGCTTCTCCAGACAGTCGGATCTCCACACAGTGTGTCTAAAGTACAATAGTTTGAGCATAATTATTTGTTACCTCAAAGAGAAAAGTCTGCATTGATTCTTCGAAATAGGCTTTCATAGCTGCCCACAGGCATAGGTGCGTCCTCTTTTTGGCATTCAAGACCACAACAACTAGGTCAAAATAGACACTACTTTCTAAATACTGTGTTTACATCGATTTCCTTAATGTAATAAACAAAGTCTGTCGTTTTTGCATATCAGGACTATCGGACGATATTTTATTTTTTAGTTCCCTACATGTTAACTTTCTAATGCTCCTCTATAGACTTAATTTTCTGACACCCCATTCAAAAAAATATTTTCCACTTAAAAGGAAAAGATTGATCTAACTATCCAAAACTTAAAACGGGGGTTTTAATTTAATTGTTTTAATTGTGTTTTACCTGCTAAATTTTAAAATTTTGAATTTTAAATTAATTTATTGTTCGTTGTGAAGCTTGTGAGCCACCCCGAGTCCTTCGGGAGAAGGGCGGCATATAAATCGAACAAAAGTAAAGGAAAACTTACTTGGGAGCTGTCTTTCACAACCAGATGTGATTATTCTGCTTGGAAACAGCGTCTTCCTTAGTATTTTCCTGTTTGAGCTGATGCAGATCTATAGGATGGGCTAACCATTTTTCCTCTTTCTTCAGAGGTCTGCATATCCATATATAAAAGGGAGAGAGAATCAGGAGGGGTTTTCACCTCCCATCCTTGAAAAGTCATGGAAACAGAACTACTATTGGCTCCTATAACAGCTCTGGAGATAGTGGGAGATCATCTTATAGCAGGTGAATATCTTTAACTTTTTCTACAATGGGAGACCAGAATCCCAACTTTTTTCCCCATATCATGGGGATAGGGGACATTGTCACATGGGCCAAATATGAAGCTTGCTAATTCAAGATTAACAATCATTTTGCTGTAGGTTGGTTGTAAAGTCAGTTTTCTGCTAAGCTAAACCAAGATCACTCCCCACCCTAATTAGAAGCTGGCAGAATATAATGGCCTGTGATGAAAGCCTAGAACAAAAGGGGCAGCAAATAGGAATCCCGTTTAGGATCAGTAAGACTACCATCTATGAAATATGGTAATGGAGTTCATAAGAATTTGTCAATCAAATATATGTGGATGGGCAATTCTGGGAAAAGAGACAGGTATGTTGATAGCATGCGAAATATGCTGACTTGGCATTCTGGTGCTTCTCTTCCTCTAGGAGAAGGACCCTATATAGGCATATATAGTTTGTCGCCTGATGCCAGCCCGTCAGCAAGATGCTCCAAGCAGGTCCTTCAGAACTATACTGTCCATGGTATTAAGGAGCAGCAGAGTTTGAGTCCTGGAGATCATCAATCCTCAACCCTGGCTATCTTTGGAGGCAAAAGCTTTGTGGTTGTAGAGCTCAGCTTCCAGAACAGCTCAGTGGAACTCAATGAAGTCTTTCCTTTCTGTGAGCTGCACGACTGGATCTGGGACCTGCAGTGGATGGAAGGCAGGACTGAGAGGCCCGGCAGTGTGGCTGTGGCCTTGGGACACAATTCAGTAGCACTATATGACTGCATCGGCCAGAGGGTTCTCCAAGAAGTGCACTGCCAAGAGAAGTGTATTCTCTATTCTGCCCACTTGGTGGGGAGCTGCTGGGAGACATTGGTTCTGGTGGCTGGCACCGTCTTTCATCAGTTGGTGGTCTGGTGTGTGGCTGACCAGACAGATGATACTGGAAGAATAAAACCCCGCAGCAGGATCAGTGGACACAGCGGTGTCATCTTCAGCATTTGCTTCTTGGAGAGCAAGGGCATCCTGGCCTCTGCCTCTGACGACAGGAGTGTTCGGCTGTGGAGCATCTGTGACCTCAGAACACCTCCTGCTCTGGTCCCATGCTTGCTGGTGTGCTACGGGCACCAGTCCAGAGTCTGGTCAGTAAGACTGCTGAGGGACTACATCATCAGCATTGGTGAGGATTCAGCCTGTCTTGTGTGGAACTATCAAGGCAAGATTGTCCACAGCTTCAAAGGACACAAGGGCCAAGGACTCCGGGCTGTGGCTGTGGATGAGGAGCGAGGCTGGGTGTTTACAGGGGGAGCTGATTCGGGCATTAGACACTGGTGCCTCCAGGAAAGAAGCAGCACTAGAAACAGGCTCTGGCAGCTGGATTTTCCTTCCACTGGCAGAAAAGGATCCCCCAGGGCAGTAAAACTGGTGGATGAAAACCATCTGCTGGTGATGACTGATGCCGGGGCTGTCTATTCCTGTGACTTGACTTCTAAAACTTGGGCATTGCTCTTGGAGGATGCTGCTTATCAGTCTTATAGTCTCTTGGAAGTGTCCAAGCTTGCCAGTGGAGGCATTCTCTGTGCCATGGGCAACTTGTCAGGGCAGGTGAAAGTTTTTTTGTTCAGCAGTCCCGCACAAAGCAGGGAGTTAAACCTCTTTGAAGGGAAAGTGCACACTTTGACTTGGGCCACAGATCTAAACCAGGACCCCAATACTTGCAGCCTCTTTGCTTCTGGCCCAGCTGGGGCTTTACTGCGGATGGAGGTCTCTGGGCACCCACTTGGGGGAACGACAGTGGTGCTAAAGCAATGTTTTCTCCTGCCGGTCTGTAAGCAGCGATGGCACACCTGCATTGCTTTTTTGCCCCAAGGAGAGTTTCTGCTTTGTGGCGACCGCAGAGGCTCTCTTATGATGTTTGCCTGCAAACCAACTCCGGGAGTGGAAGAAGTACAAGGGGGAGATGAACCTGTCCGTTCTACTTCAGAAACCGTCTGTTCCTTGCCTGGATTTTCCTTCTCTATTGGAAGTGGAGAGCCCCGTGCCGAGAGGCCTGTTTCTCTGCTTTTCGGGCTTCATGGGAAACAGGGGGTGACCTCCGTAACCTGCCACGGTAGCTTTATTTACAGCACGGGGAGAGACAGCTGCTATCGCCAGCTACAAGTGAAGGATCGGCAGCTGCAAGTGCTGAGGAAGCAAAAGCCGTGCCAAGACCTAGAGTGGCTGGAAGAGCTACGCTTTGGCCCCAATGGGAGCCTGAAGGTGCTCGGCTTCCATGCCACCCACTTTGTAATTTGGAGTGCCAGCAGCAGTGAGAAGCTCCTCTGCATTCCCTGCGGAGGTGGCCACCGCTCCTGGAGCTACGCCCGCTGCCTTTCCGCGGAGACCTTTGCGTATATCAAATCTGGGGAAATTTGGTTGTACCAAAGTAAAGATGCCTCCAGTGGGCAGCGAATCCTGAAAGCTGCTCTGCACGGCCGGGGGATGACATGTGTGTGTCACGTCGGTACCCTGGAAGCCTCTGGGCGAGAGAGGATTAGTGTTTTTGCTACAGGAAGTGAGGACAATACGGTGAACATTCTCGCTTTTAATGTGCAAACTCGCAGAGTGACCCAGCTCGCTGCTCTTGGTGACCACATCTCCAGTATAAGAGCTCTGACTGTGGCCGAGAACGGCGTTAGTCAGCCTGAAAGGGAAAGGATCTCCGCTATGCTTTTTTCTGCAGGGGGACGAGCCCAGATCGAGTGTTACCGATTAGCGCTTAGCCCTAAGCCTGGTTCCAGCAGCAGTGTAGCCTGTCAGCTGGCTCATGTGGCATCGCATCGCTTAGATGAGCACTGGGACTACAAGAAGAATAAGCACAAACTCATCAAGATGGATCCAGAAACAAGGTAGAAATAAATGGTCTTTCCCTATAACAATAACACATGGACCAGTGATGGCGAACCTTTTAGACACTGTGCCCAAACTGCACGCATGCATGCCCAAAATGAAAGGTGCACACAGACATACACATGCACACACTTATGCGTGGACATGTACACACATGCACAGCAGAGACCTGAAGACCAGTTGGCTGGCAGGAGACAGGGCATCCCAACACTGGCAGTGCAGCAAGAGGTAAGATCTTCTTCTTTCATGAGCTTCTGTTTCGTCATTTGCAGGGAAACAGAAGCTCACAATAGAAATGCCACCGAGATCTGCAGAGAGAGCTCTGCGTGCCACCTCTGGCACGCATGCCATAGGTTCACCATCACGGACTTAGACATATACTGCTTCACAGTGCTTTATAGCCCTCTCTAAGCAGTTTACAGAGTCAGCATATTGCCCCCAACCATCTGAGTCCTCATTTTACCCACCTCGGAAAATATATAACTCAGTGGCTCAGACACTGAGCTTGTCAATAGAAAAGTTGGCAGTTCAATGGTTTGAATCCCTAGTGCCGCGTAAGGGGGTGAGCTCCCGTTACTTGTCCCAGCTTCTGCCAACCTAGCAGTTCGAAAGCATGTAAAAAAAAAAATGCAAGTAGAAAAATAGGAACCACCTTTGGTGGGAAGATAACAGCATTCTGTGCGCCTT
>JANHFM010009269.1:15529-26935 GCA_032468115.1 Grayia smithii
ACATTTAGAAGAATAGGGCTATCAGATCTGCAAAACACAACCAGAAGAGGGCAGCAAAAAGATTTGAAATCTGTATCTAATTCTTTGCTGCCATCTTTTGGTCCCTTGTGTATTTGCAACCCTGATATGGTAGCTCTAGACTCTAGAGAAAAAGCAGAAATGATTTGGACGAATAAGAGCAAGCCAAGATTTCCTTGAGAATAGCATAAACATTGGCATCTGAAGAAAGCAGGGAACAAAGGAAAGGGAAGTACAGTGCTGGTGAGATCATATGGCAGGTGAATAACTGATGTCGTGCTGGGACTTTTGTGACAGCAGCAGCTGAAGAGAGGCAGAGAGGGAACACACTGGTAAGAGGGAATGGAGACTGGGAGGCTAGCACTTAGGACATGCAGAGGTGAGAGTAAAGGCAGGTATGATACACCCCAGCCTTGGCTTAATCACCCTGCATAACCTTTCTCACATTCTTCTGCATTTTGTTGTGGTTAAGACCAAAACAATCAAGATGTTTCAGCATTTGTTTCTGCTGGACTAATCCATCCAAAACCCATTTATTAGAAGGCTGTTCTTTTATATTATCTCTATCATACCACAGGGATGCCCCCTCCTTTTTTATGGGCTGTTGGATACACTACAAGAAAAAGAAGCACTGGACTGCAACATCCATAAAATAAAAATAGTTTTGGGGACATGTATGAAATCTATGGGCTTTTTTTGAAAATACAGATCATCCTGAAGCTGATGCTTTGTACTATGCTAGCTTCCACAGTAATTCTGTTTTAAATTAAAAGAATATTTAATTTTTACTTTAAAATAGAGGGGGTATGGTGCTTCACTAGTATCAACTGAGGTGTCTGAACATTAGGGACCTCACTATTAATGGCTAACAAGTACCGTGTTTCCCAAAAATAAGACTCTGTCTTATATTTTTTGAACCCTGAAATAAGCGCTTGGCCTTATTTTCGGGGAGGTCTTATTATTTTGGGGCACATGGAGCAAGATGGGGTTCCTCTTGCTGTCTTACCTGATTTCCAGCTCTGTGTTTAAATATTTTCGGGGAGGGCTTATTTTTGGGGGGAGGCTTATTTTAGCGCACATGCTCAAAAGCCCGATTGGACTTATTATCAGGGGATATCATATTTTCAGGGAAACAGGGTAGTAAGTTAACAACTGACATAACTTTTGATGAGAGCGGGAAACATCTGAAAAGAACAAGATGTGTAAGGCTGCCTATAGGAGTTCCATCCAAAACACTGTTATGAAATTTCAATTAGTGATGGAGTCAAAATTATTAGACACAGACAACCAAAGTCAAGATACACCCTAACTCAAGGAAGATAGATTTCAACCATCGTAAGTACAGATTCAACAGCTTCTCAAGGATGATAGATTTCAACTGTTAACAATACAGATTCAAGCAGTAGGTCATATATATTCTCAAGTTCTACTTCAGCTCTGTAATTCTTTTTTAAGCCTCACTTACATCAGGGACGAAAGGGGGCTCCAGCATTCCTGCTTGGAGACGTTTGAAATTCATGCTCTTGAAAAATGGGTGGCTCTTGACTTCAGCTGCACCTTCCTGACATCCCAGCCTCTGTTTCACATCTTTGCTCAGTAGCTGAAA
The DNA here is from genome assembly GCA_032468115.1 of Grayia smithii. Taxonomy (NCBI): domain Eukaryota; kingdom Metazoa; phylum Chordata; class Lepidosauria; order Squamata; family Grayiidae; genus Grayia; species Grayia smithii. Next base: position 17,154 of record JANHFM010009269.1, read on the forward strand.
AGATGGCAAGACAATTATCATAAAATATTTGTTGAATCCTATTGCATGTAGAGAAACCCATACATTTTCCTCTACATCCTAAGGGGAATAGTGCTTATAAAAAATAATTTTCCATTCGTACTTTACTATTTAATAAAAAATAAAGGCAATTATGTGGCAGTCCAGCCATTAATAAGAGGTATCTCATGTTTGGAATGAAGGCATCTTTGGCATTTTGCCCATGAAATGAAAGTATTAAGTAATACAATATATAGCATACAAAAAAGGAAGGGAAATTTGTGACAAGGTGAAAATGGTGCTCCTTTTGGAATCGGCAAGCTGTAGCAAATAACTTTGTGGGTCATGTTGTAATGAGGCCACTCCTGGCGAATCCTGTTGAGGAACTCCTGGTGGGTTCTGATTAGATATTATGCAGACAATAATTATACTAAGTTGTGTTCTCCAAGTCCAATTAGAGTTATTGTTAAGGGATCTGTGATGGTATTACAATTCATAATTAATTAATTTGATATTATTGTTTATTCTAGTGTACTTTAATTCTTATAGTTTTTTCCCCAGTACTTTGCTTTTAAAAATTGCAATAACATTTTAAAAACCTTTTGATTATAATATTGAAAGCAGAATGACAATGTCATGTCAGAGTCCTTGTCCTTTTGGAGCAGGTATACAATGTTGAGACATGTGCAGAAAAGGAGTGTGCTTGTATCACAATACTGTGGTGATGTTTTCTTCAGTTTGACTCACATTCTAGTCCCAACCCCCAGTTAACACTGCTGTCTGACACTATTATCTTGTCTAGCCTTGAATATTAATTCATGCTGTAACATAAACTATATATAATCAGAGGTGGGTTTCAGCAGGTTCTGACCAGTTCTGGAGAACTGGTGGTGAAAATTTTGAGTAGTTTGGAGAACTGGCAAATATCACCTCTGACTGGCCCCACCCCCATCTATTCTCTGCCTCCTGAGTCCCAGCTGATCAGGAGGAAATGGGGATTTTGCAGTAACCTTCCTCTGGACTGGGGAGGGAATGGAGATTTTACAGTATCCTTCCACTGTCATGCCCACCAAGCTACGCCCACCAAGCCATGCCACACCCACCAAGTCACACCCAACGAACCGGCAGTAAATTTTTTTGAAACCTACCACTGTATATAATGTTACGATAAATAGTCTTTGTACAATGTATCTATGAATATATTAAACAACCAAGGCAATATCCTTGCCTACGTGTTGAACCATTCACAAAGCATTCTGCTAATTTTCATCTATTACTTCCATCATATACTGCTTTTATCACAGTGGGCAACTTTCTATATTTGCAAAAAGTTCCATTATTCAAGCCTTTCCATTTTATCATACTGGACTTACTTTCTCACATTCTTACATTTCTAAGTGACCTTCAGAAAAGCAGTACATACTATGCAGCTGTGCTTATCAAATTTTGTTTGATAATTTCGTGCTACTTCTGGCATCATTTTAATCAGAATTCTAACAAGCAGCCCTCTAGGTAAACTGAATAAATTTATCCTGTGGCTTTTTTTCTTTCTTGCATCTAGTTTTATTACTTTTCATTTTGTATAAGGGAACCATGTGTTCTTCCACTTGTCAGACACAGATGCAATCTTTACACAGGTGCTAAATAAATCACACCGTACCTCATTGGCAACCATACCCATATTTCTGCTATTACATCATTTATATTTGTTTTTAAAGTTTTATGATTTCTTTTTCAGCATTTTGTTCTTGGACACTAACATTTATTTATTCATTATTCATTTATTCATTTCCATACCAGCCTCTGAAATAGTTCTTCTAGCATTCTCTCCAGGGGTGGGTTCTACTTACCTCTACTACCGGTTCTAAAGGTGCATGCGCTTTGCGCGTGGTCGGTATGCACGGCGCGTGTGTCCGGCGCGCGTGTCTGGCACGTGCATGCACTTCACACATGCCCCAAATGGGTGCTCCTGCGCATGCGCAGAAGCTTTTTTTGACAAAAAAAGTCAAAAAAAGTTTCCTGCGCATGCGCGCAAGCGCACTCTGCACACTCCACACACGGATTGGTAAGTATGGGCGTGGGGGGGGCCAGCGGTCCGGGATGCGTAGAACCGGTTCGGTGACATCACAGCGTCACCGCTACCTATTTGCGCGAACCGGACTGAACCGGGGGCAACCCACCACTGATTCTCTCTCTCTTCAATTTCATCACCCCCCTGCCCCCAATTCTTCACTTGTCTTTTTTCATCTGCATCCATTAATGTCAAAACCAAACTGTGAAATATATAGATTTCTTTTAGGCAAAAAATTCATGAAATCTTTACATTTTCAAGCAGCTGAATAGCCCAATCACTTTTTTTGCACTCTTATTTCATTCCCAATTATCTATTCATGTGTCCCAGCAGAATGATTTTTCTTTAGACTTCCTTAATCAAGAAGTTGAACTGAATGGAATATATTATTTGGCTAAGTGTGATAAAGCACAAATGAATTTTGAGGAAAATTGCACAAATTTGTGTAACTTTTCTTAAAAATTTTCCCAGGTTCTTTCATTTCATTATCCTTATTTGATGGAGCTAAAATGCAACTATTAATTCTTACTTTTACATATGTGTTAAAAAAAGTTGGACTTTCTGAATATCTTTAATCATCTTATCAAAGTTTCATAAAATATAAAACTTCACTATTTTAACTCTAATTAACTGACTTATTGATTTTATTTAGCTATCATAATCCTATCTGCATATGCCTAATCTCATATTGTCAATGACCTTCAAGAAATTCCAGCAGAGACTTTTCCCTGCATTACATAATATGATTTGATCTGCAAACTATTGGTAGAATTTAACCAGCTTTAAACACATACTGAGTTCCTTATAATAGTTTCAAGCCTCAAAAGATTAACTTATTGAATTTAACCATGTTTTATAGAATTATACCTGATGAATTATTAAGAGTTCCTAAAGTTTTCCAACATTTTATCTCTTACTCCAGAGTTATTGAGAGCCAGAATAAGTTGGTGTTAAAAGTTTAAATAGATTGGGAGTAGATTCAAGTCCCACATCAATTGGAAAGTCTCACCATATTACTTAGGGTTAATCAATCAGCCCAAGTTACTTCACAGGGTTACTCTGATAGAGAAAATTCAAGGAAGATGGTATATATGAAGGGAAATAATAGCTTAAAAATCAACAAATGAATGAATGATAAATAGATTTACTTGTGAATCCTTGTGTCGAGCCCACGTTCGGCTCGTCATACCTCGTTCCGTTCTGTTCCCTGCACGACCGGCATGAGCGTGAAAACAAAGAACGTCAGGAAGGGACATCGGACAACAACAAAACAAATCACGGGTGTTGGTGGCGGGGTTTATAGGTGGACGGGTGAGGCACAGGGGGAGATTTAGTGTTTGCGAGAGCTAGGGACGGCGGAGCAGTTGATTGGCTGCCCAACAGACGTCACGCAAACCACGATGGCTGATTGGAGCCGAATAGCCCGCTGAACTTAAAAGGCTGACTTTGATTGTTGAGGACTTCGATCGGGGCGAATAGGGAGACAAAATAAACCACATTATCTTCAACCTTGTTCTGCCTGTTTCCTCGATACGAGCCGACAGAAAGTCAGCATTCCCTCTCTATTCTACTAGCTAGCCGCTTTGCTGCAAGTCCGGTAAGGAGAGTGCGGGATGGCAGAAGGAACGACAGCTGCCGTGAGAGACTTGGGCAAAAGCGAGCAGCCTACAGAGGTGGACACGGTGGAGGACCCTGACCTGCCGGTGGTGCATCTGAAGGACAAAATGCCTGAGCGCAGTACGGGGCAGTGGGAAGAGGAGGTGGCGAAGCCCAGTGCAGAGAACTGGTGGCATAGCTCCGTTTTAAAGGAGCAGATGACAACTCATACGGAGCCACCCCCCTCCGCTTTCAAGGACTGGCGGGAAAGGAAGTGGATGGCAGAGGAGGACCGTGACAGCCGCTCCACAGGGTTAGGGCTTAGCACCCTTGAGCTATTGCGTGAACAGTTTGGAGAAGCTAGTTTTCGAGACGCACCATCCTGGCAGCTGTGGATGGCGTCAGGGGAGGAGCGCTTCCAACTAACTAGCCCAAAGCTGAAGTTAAGGGGGGAGTCCAAAGCACAGACTAGCAAGGGGTCGGCAGAGGCCCGCGGATCCCGGCAGTCACAGGAGTGGGGGCTCCAACCCGACCAGGAAACCGCAAGGTTTGGGAGAGGGGGTTGGGAACCACAGAGACGAGGACCAGATGGACAAGGAAGACGGGTAGACAGAGAGCCTGAGGGGATCCAGAGGGATCCAGGGTGGTCTCCCCAGATGCTGTGGGGCCCGCCGCCTATCCAGGCGTGTTTTGATGGAAGCCCAGACTGCTTGGCTCTGTTTATTAGTCAAATCCTGAGCCATCTGGATTTGCACGGCCATCGATACCCCTCGCAATGGGCTATGGTAGTGGCGGTGGTGGGAGTGTTGGCTGGAGAGGCTGCAGAATGGGTTGCAGACCTCCATACAGACCATGCTTCCGAACTAACAAGCATAGGCCCATTCTTGGATGCGTTACGAAAACGGTTCGAGGACAAGTCCAGGATACAAGTGTTTGAGGGAGAGCTAATGGCCATACAACAAAGGGGAAGGTCGGCCAGAGAGTACGTGAATGAGTTCAGGCGGGTGGCGGGGTGTTTAAGAGCATGGCCGGAGTGCATGCTGGTGCACCAATTCCGCATCGGCTTAGACAAGGAGTTAAGGCAGGCATGTGTGTACAGGGGATTACCACCCCTGCTGGCCGCTTGGTGTAGTACAGCGATAGATCTAAATGTCGGTCTGCGGGAGTTCAGGAGCCGAGGCGAAGCTAGAGGGTTTCCACCACGACGTATGACAGAAAGACCACCAGCTTACACCCCAAGCACACCACCAAGCAGCCCCGCCCACCGGGCACCAATCCGTTGTTTTCGCTATAACCAGGAGGACCACCGGGTGGCTGAGTGCACAGCCCCCTCTCCTCGACCTTCCTCTCCACCAAAGGCGAAAATGCCCGAAGGACGTGGTCGTACAACACCATTCACGGATAGCGTCCGTGCTTTCCATCTTATCAGGAAAAGAAAGCCGAAGCACTACGCCAGTTCCTGGAGGAGGTCCTGGGACGCAGAGAGAGCCTGGTATTGAAGACTCGGATGACAGTTCTGATGGGGAGTTACATGACCCCATGGTAAGTGACCCTGTAAATCCATTTGTTATTCCGGTCACCATAAGGAACACCCGGAATGGGGTGTTCCGTCATTATAAGGCTTTGATTGACTCAGGGTGCACCTGTTGTCTCATGAAGTGTACTGTTGTGGAAGCACTGGGGTTATGCACATTTCCTCTCAAACCTCCCATCCAGTTTGAACAGATGGACGGGTCCATTCTGGGTAGAACGGCAGCCACAAGAGTGACTGAACCGGTGAAATTACACATCAGTGAACACTGGGAGCTAATCCGTTTTGTGGTAGTAGAGACCATGACTGAACCCCTCATACTAGGACTAGTATGGCTCGATAAATGGGAACCCGTGATATGGTGGGAGGATGGTTGTAGACAGATACGGTTGGCAGTAGGCCCAGAACCAGACACAGCAACCGTAACGCCTTCCGTGAAGGGGGATCGGATGGGACAGGAAACAGGAGGTGGGGTTGCTACACAAAACCTCTGTGTTCCAAGGGAGTACCAGGACTTAATGGAGGTGTTTAACGAGCAGGAGTGCGAGGTATGGCCACCACATAGAACCACAGGCTGTGCAATCGAGTTGATTCCAGGAGCGAGGTTACCAAAACCTCGCATGTATGCTATGACACCTAAAGAGCTAGACGAGCTACGCACATATATCGATAAGAATTTAGCACGGGGATTTATACAACCCAGTAGATATCGATTGGCTGCTCCGGTACTATTTCGCGAGAAGAAGGACGGAGGTCTGCGCCTCTGTATGGACTACAGGGGATTAAACGCAGTACGTGTGGAGAACACCTATCCTCTTCCACTATTCAAAGACCTTTTGGCAGCGTTGTCAACGGGTCGAGTATTTACCAAACTCGATTTAAGGGAGGCGTATTACCGGGTGCGGATTAAGCCAGGGACGAGTGGAAAACCACCTTTGTGTGCCCCCTTGGCAGCTACCAATATAGGGTTATGCCATTCGGCCTCCAGGGTGCGCCTGGCGTATTTATGCAACTGATTAATGAGATACTCCAGGAACACCTATATCGAGGGGTGTTGGTCTATCTGGACGATATTCTAATTTACACCAACATGATGGAAGAGCATGTATCCCTTGTACGCCAGGTATTAATAAAACTACTGGACGCTAAGCTTTATGTGAAACTTTCGAAATGTGAATTTCACTGGGACACTATAGATTACTTGGGTTACTGGGTGTCACAACGAGGGATCGAAATGGACCCCACCAAGGTTAAAGCTGTTCTAGACTGGCACGCTCCTAAAACCAGATGACAGTTGCAGAGCTTCTTAGGCTTCGCCAATTTCTATCGGCAATTCATCCCCTCGTTTGCAAGGGTGGCATTGCCTCTTACCAATCTGTTACACACTAAAGGAAGTACGACTGGTCCCAAACCAAACCAGCAGCTGGCATGGACATCAGACTGTCAGACAGCGTTCGAACAGCTAAAACAATTATTCGCTAGTGAGCCAATCTTGAAACATCCCGATCCCTCCGTACCAATCGTAGTCCAGGCTGATGCCAGCGACGTGGCTGTAGGAGCAGTACTGCTCCAGCCAAATGACAAAGGTAGGTTACACCCATGCGCTTATACATCCAGAAAATTAACACCAACAGAGCGCAGGTGGACAGTGTGGGAGAGAGAGGCGTTCGCGATCCGATGGGCCCTTCTCACATGGAGACACTTATTGGAGGGAGCAGAGCACAAATTCGAGGTCTGGACGGATCATAAGAATCTAGAAGCCCTCCAGACGCCAAGGAAGCTGTCAGCTAAGCAGTTACGATGGGCACAATATTTCTGTCGGTTTAAGTTCGATCTTCGCTATATCCCAGCGGGAAAGAATTTCCTGGCTGACGCTCTTTCGCGTATGCCGCAGTGGGACAGCAAGCCTACGCCAATCGTACAGGCTATGGTGCCAGAGAGGCACCTGGTTTGGCGTGTCTTCGCTGATAGGATAGGACCTGGTTGGCACGAAAAGGTACGTATAGCATTGGCCACTGACGCATGGGCACATGAACATGCCTCTGAATTGTCTGTATGAGAGGGCCTGAGCTGGCTGGGAAACAAACTGTATATCCCTGAGACCCTACGGAACAAGGTACTAGAACAATGCCATGATGTTCGGTCAGCGGGGCACTTCGGATTCTTGAAAACGTTGCACCTAGTTCGCCGGCAGTTCTGGTGGCCCCGGCTGAGGAAGGATGTAGAAGAATATTGTGCAGGATGTCATGTATGTGCCACAACAAAAAGAAAACCCGGTAAACCATCTGGCTTATTGCAGAGAGTCGCCGACCCTGACACCCCATGGGCCATCATAGCCATGGACTTCATTGTTGAACTACCAGAAAGCCACGGTCACACCGTCATATGGACGGTGATTGACATGTTTTCTAAGCAGGTGCATTTCATCCCCTGCAAGGGACTACCCTCAGCCCGAAGACTAGCTCAGCTTTTCATTCAGCATATATATCGACTCCATGGAGCACCAAGACGCATTATTTCTGATAGGGGGGTGCAGTTTACTGCTCGGTTTTGGAGGCACTTCGTACGTATGATGGGAGCCTCTCAAGGACTCAGCTCTGCATTCCACCCATGTACCAACGGAGCGGCAGAGAGGATGAATGCGATGATAGAGCGCTATCTGCGTAGTTATGTTAATTACCAGCAGAATAATTGGGTCGGATTGCTTCCCTTTGCGGAAGTAGCCTACAACAACGCAGTCCACCGAAGTACCGGAATGACACCATTCAGAGTGGTCACAGGAAAGGACTTCTTAGCTATCCTGGAGTTACACAGCCCGCTGCAGCGGGAAAACTGTACGCCAAAGGAATGGAGTGAGAAACTTGCTACATTATGGCGGCAAGTGCAGGCAGCACTAACGAAAGCCGCAGAAGTTTATAAACAACAGGCTGATAAGAAACGGTCACCACAGGAGCCCTTCCGAGTAGGACAATTAGTGTTCTTGTCTACTAAGTATATTAAAGCAAAGGTGCCCAGGAAGAAATTAGGCCCAAAATACCTGGGACCTTTCCTGATCATTTGCATCATTAATCCTGTCACAGTCCAATTGCAGCTATCTCCTTATCTAGGCCGAATACACCCTGTGTTTCATTGCAGCCTGTTGAAGCCTGCAGGGATGGTACGCATAAAGCACACACTACCCGGGCCGGTAACAGACCAGCATTATGAGATCTCTGACATTCTAGACTCAAGAGTACACAGGGGACGGCTACAATACCTAGTCCGTTGGACAGGATATCCCTTAGAGGAGGCGACATGGGTGCTGCCACACAACATTAAAGCACCTCGTCTACTAAAACGGTATCATAAACACAATCCGAATAAACCAGGGGGGGGACCGTACATCTCATACATAGTACTAATGTGTTCCTCTTTGTATGTCTTCTTCCACAGTCAGCTCCTGGTAGAGGGGGCCGCCTGTCGAGCCCACGTTCGGCTCGCCATAACTCGTTCCATTCTGTTCCCTGCACGACCGGCATGAGCATGAAAACAAAGAACGTCAGGAAGGGACATCGGACAACAACAAAACAAATCACGGGTGTTGGTGGCGGGGTTTATAGGTGGACGGGTGAGGCACAGGGGGAGATTTAGTGTTTGCGAGAGCTAGGGACGGCGGAGCAGTTGATTGGCTGCCCAACAGACGTCACGCAAACCACGATGGCTGATTGGAGCCGAATAGCCCGCTGAACTTAAAAGGCGTTGAGAGGCAGCAGCTCTCAACGCCGACTTTGATTGTTGAGGACTTCAATCAGGGCGAATAGGGAGACAAAATAAACCACATTACCTTCAACCTTGTTCTGCCTGTTTCCTCAATACGAGCCGACACCTTGGGCAAGTGAATGTCAATTATTGTCTACCCTAAATCTTTACCATTAATCACACATGAAGTTCTGAGCACTACTAGATTTAGATTTACCAGATCCAGGCTGCAAATCTCTTGAAGCCCACTAGATGGAGGCAAAAAGACAGCATCTTCAAGAGCTTTGAGGCTTGGATCTGCACAGCAAAGAATTCCAGAGCTCATTAAGGATTTGGATAGCGAGATATGCAGCATATAATTTTAATCATAAAATAAACATAACATCCCCTTCTCCTGATTTTTAAAGAGCCACACTGTCTAGTATGACCAGGCATGTTTTGGCTGAAGTGTTCAAACCTCATCTGAATAAAATGCCTTCCAATATTCCTTAAAACCACTCAATATACATGCTTCTGTGCAATCCTGAACAAAAGATGTTGCTGCTTTAAAGAGTCATATCCCTTTATTCCAGGGGTGAAATGCTACCGGATTGCGCCGGATCGCGCGATCCAGTAGCGGAGACTGGGGCTGGTTCGGCCATCCGGTAGCGATCGCTGGCTGGCCACGCCCACAAGCCTCCGCACCCGAGGGACCCACTCACACAATGCCGGCGTTCCCGCCCTGCACAGAGGTAGCGCGCATGCTCCTCTGGCCAGGAAAGCCGTTCCGGAGGCCCACCCTGCCTCCGTACCCGAACCGGGCCGAACGCCATCGCCGCTGCCCTCCTCCTCGCACGTGCACAGAAGCGC
>JANHFM010009271.1:21650-38457 GCA_032468115.1 Grayia smithii
TCTGGGTCCTCAGTTTACCTACCCTGAAAGGATGGAAGGCTGAGTCAACCTTGGGCCTGGTGAGATTCGAACCAACATTAATTGCTGGCATCTGGAACTAAGCTGAAACACTTAGCCAGAGCATTAATTAGCTGCGCCACTGAGGCCCGAGTTTAATGTGATATTCAAACATTTCTCCCCTAAAACATGCTTTAAAACATACATTCATACACCATAATCCCCAAATAAACCTCACAAAACATGCATAGTATTGTGATTATGATTTAATGTTACTATGTGAACCAATGCAATAATAAAGAAGCACAGAAGAAATTGGATTTAACATTTTTAGTGCTGGTTTTAAGTAATCCATCCAATGTAGTACATTCTGTGGGTACTTTTTATGTTCCTCTGCACATGCTCAAGTGGTAGAAAAAATATACCACTAATTAATTATAATTATGATTATATAAATATGAAAGTTACAGATTGTGGGTGGCATTGGATTTACCATGTTATTTGTTGGCTCTTAACTTTCTGCTCTGTGTTTTCTAGGCTGCTGAATATGTCCCAGAAAAAGTAAAGAAAGCTGAAAAGAAACTAGAAGAGAATCCATATGACCTTGACGCTTGGAGCATTCTCATTCGAGAGGCACAGGTTTAGTGAAATAGGATTACATTTCCTTATCAGTGGGTCCACTCACAATGCTTGGTTCTCAAGTAAATGTGAATACATTTTACATCATAAATATTGTAAATATTATTGGTTTTTAATTTTTAGAATCAACCTATAGACAAAGCACGGAAGACCTATGAACGCCTTGTTGCCCAGTTCCCCAGTTCTGGCAGATTCTGGAAACTGTACATTGAAGCTGAGGTTAATATTTTCATATTTTTTTCTTAATCATATAAGAATTTAAGTAGGGTTGAAAAATGATTTCTTAGGTGCATACACAAATTCAGGTAAAAGAGGAGCTGAACATTTCATAATTTATGTAAAATAGGAGAAAAGGGTAATTAAACTGAATCCAAATATTTGGGTCTATATGATCTGGTGATTGTTGCATTGTGGACTTGCAACAACATTAAAACAGTTTCAATGGTATTGGAGTGCTTTAGCCTTTTATTTACTTGTCGTGTCAATTTATTGCCTCCTGTGTCATTTATTTAGAGCTCCTTTTTGTGCATGTAAAGTTAACAAATGGTTTTATGACCTTTTGGGCTCTAATAGTATTTCCGAACCTGATTTCAGTAGCTGAAAATATTTTTCTGGGTTGGGGGGGGTGGAGATGCAGGCAATTTTTATTTTACAAACAATGACATGTCATGTGCAGATTTATCCAGAATCAAGGGTGTAAGTACATACATCAAGAAATTCCATAATCGGAGCAGGCAAGCATTTTATCCTGTTTTGTTAAAAGCCTAGAAAGACTTAAGCTTTCTGGAAAACATTTTTTTTCTAATTCTTTCTTTCGATTTTTAGGCCTTTCACCCCTGTGCAAAGATTACATTTATTAAAATGTTACAATTTTTTTGTAGATAATAGCTTTTCTGTAGAATAACATTACATAAGTTTATATAGTCAGGATTGAAGATCTTCTGCATTATGTCATGTATACGGCATAAAATGAATAGGTTAATATAAGATTTTTTTTTAAAAATGAGAAAAGTATAGAGTGTTACAGGATATGCATTTATGTTAAATGCCTTTCAGAGATTACATTAAAAACTATGGTTGACATTGTTGGAATAAGTATATAATGCACATTCAAATATAGAGATACTCAGTTACATGTTATGCTTTGTAGGGATACATACCCCCACCCATTCAGCAACATATATGTCACTCCAATTAAGACAATACTTTGTGATTAACATGCACTGGTGTTAAAATTTCTTTTTAGGGCAGTTTTATATTTATTTATTTATTTAATTTATATCCCGCCCTTCTCCTGAATATGATAAGCTGTCCATCCAGGACTATTTAACATAAATGCATATAATTGTGGTATCCAGCATTTTTGTTTCATGAGTATTAATTTCTTACGTACCCAGGATAAATGTTGGATACTATCCTATATTTTTTCTTTTGTGCATATAAATATGTATGGTTATCACAAGTTTAGATAAAAGAAACATGCTAGTTCTTCTGTTTGTTTTTAGGAGACTTGAAGAGCTGCTTACTTTTTGGCGGGGGTCTCAATGGAGCATAATGTAGTACAGGGGTGTCAAACTCACATCACGTGAGGTGTCACGACTTTTCTCTTCGCTAAACCAAGCATGGGTGTGGCTAGCACATGATGCATCTGGCCCGCAGGCCATGAGTTTGACAGCCCTGATGTAATAGATTTAAATCTTTATTACGATAGTACATTTGCCTTCTTAGTATTGTTTTTTTTTTCTTTAGTGGAAATATTGGGACATCTGTACAAGTAAGCAGCTAAACTAAATCAACACTATATGCCTTTCTTAAGTTTTTCCCATTAATAACACTAATAAATTCTGAGGAGTTTTATGTAATAAGCAGGCTTATTCTGGTAGCCTACTCCAGTGCCTTGAAATTAATTTGGTAATAGAAATTAAGATAAAGGCTTTTGCCTGAACATTTTTTCTGTATGCTAAGAAAATGTAAATCGTATTTTTTTAAAAAAAGAATCAGATATTGGTAATTTTAATTACAGAACAGTTGTAAATGATAAGTAGGTTGTAATAAAAATAGGACCTTTTAGTAGTCTGCCTTCATCCTAATACGGTATTTGAGCAAAGTCCAGAATACAAATACTGTCTATCATGGTCATCATACTTACTGCCAGCTCTCCTGATCGTGTTCTGTGATGCACAAAGTATCCCCCAACTCATTATAAAGCAGCACTTACAACATACGAAGCGGAAGTTGGGTTTTTTTCCTCTTATTTCCATGCTTATAAGCAAATTCTTTGTACACAAACATCCCTGTACATCTCAGGTTCTCAGCCAGTTAGGATACATATAGGGCAAATGACCAACCCATAATTGAGTTTATATATTATGTCTTCCTTGTCTGATTTAAGGCTTGCCAGATTTGTGGAACTGAAACTAAAAATTCCTGACCAACTAAAAGTTATCTATGCTGGCTAGAAATTGAGTAATAGTCATATATTTGGAATGAGAGAATATGTATTTCTTTCTACAATTGGAAATAGGATTAATACAAACTGTAAAGTATTTATATTATAGATCTTTGTCTTTATAATTATTATATATCATCAAGTAGTTTATTGAGTTTGCGAACTCCTAAGCATAGTAGAAACATTTTTTTCTTTGCTGCACATTTCTTGAATTTTACACATAGCAGCTTAAAAACCTAATTTGACACATTGAAACCTCTGTTGCTTTTAATAAATGCTTTAAATAATTATTATTTGAAAACAGCTTTGAGTTAGCAGGACTCTTAAAATGGGGGGAAAACCAATGCAGCAGATTACAAGAAAGAATTTTTCAGAGTGATATTTAAGGAAGAATAATTTTGCAAATAAGACCTGAATTCCAATTGTAGACCAGTTCTTCTAACAGTTCTACTTTTAAACTTCTGCCGCCATGATATGTGTGAAATATTTTTGCACACAAGTCCTTAATAATTAGCATACCTTTCCACTTATAAAAATACAGATGTTGTAAGTTGGAGCAAAACTTCTATAAATGATAGGAGAAAGCATGATACCTTCACCATTTTTTTACACTGGACAGTATCTTCAAAGGAGGGAAATGAATCAGAACATCAGTTCTTCCTTAGCAGTTATTATACCTTTATTGTAATATTGCATTCAGTGATCAGATGCTGTACTTGGAAAGTTCATTTCCTTCATGCCAAATAACATATTTCTAGCAATTTTCTTTTATTTGTGCAATTTAAAAAACCAGATTATGTGTTATAAGCACCCTAATGTTCATTGGCATTTCTTCAAGGAAGGAATGAAATTATGGTATTTTTTTCTTTCTGCTTTTCCACCCATACTTATAATACCAAGTGTGTGTGGATAAGTTGAACAAAAAGGACTTGCTTCACTGAAAGAAAATGAGTGAGATAATGTTCTGGGAATCCTCTTCTGTATTGTATCTCTACAACTCATTTATGGGAGTTTCTCACTTGTATATAATCTTAAAATATTCTTGACAATAAGTTTTGATGTGATAACTCTTACATTTATAAGCTGTATCATTTGACTCCATCCCTAATAGTTTAATTCCACCCCTAACTTTAAACAAAGTTATTACTCAATGAGATTTGAGGACATGAACAAGAATAGCCTGTGAGTACTTTGGATAAAGCTTTGTATTAAGTGACTGAGCCTTGTTGGGAATGTCAGTAAAAGCATGTGTAAGTTACTAATATTGGTAAAGCTGATTAATGTGAATAAGAAATAACCATATTTTGCTTGAACAATATTTTGCCCAAGTGAATACAATCCAAATAGAAACAATAATAATTGAAGTAATCATGATAGCGGTCATCATTACAGCCAATGGGGAAGTTTATTATACAGTGGTACCTTGGTACTTGTCAGTAATTTGATTTGGAAGAATACTAAAACTGATGGTTACTGAGAAAACTATGTGACCCACTATTTTGGCCAGAAGAAATAGCGAATCATGAGGCAGCTGATATCAGCAAGTTCTTCCTTACGTGTTGACTATTGGGAGAAAGACAAGTGCCAGGACAAGATTTCTGCTTCAAAATACGTTGAATACTGAAATCGACGAGTTTTGAAGTAGTTGAATGCAGAGGTATGACTGTATTAAGTATTTCTAATAGGAAAATGAAAAATCTTTTTTCTTCATATTATATAAAATCGCATTTTGATTAGGATATATCATGAACACCATGAGCCCTTCATGCCAATATGCACCCATTATAAATAAGAAATTTCTGAGAAGGTCTAAAATCTGCACTGTTCAAGCAACTGTTTGTACCAAATCACACAGTCCAGTACTTTAAATATTCTCTGATAGTAAGCATTGGGTTTAAAACAGGCTTTTCCATCCCTACTTGGATATACCAAAGATTGAATCATAGATGTTTTGCATATGTATGCTGTAAATGAAGGGGAGATTCTCATCTATGATAGGTATGTGGTGATAAGATAGGTGATATGATAAGGGAGATTATTTTAGTTCTTGCTATAAACAATGTTAATCATAAAAAGAATAGGGATTAAAATCTCGTCTTTCAGAATATCACCTCTTTGTCTTCAGTTTTAGTTTATGCTGTCTTCAAAATTATTTTGCCTTGTATCCATAGAGATTGATATTTTTAAGTTTCTTATATTTGTCCAAAAATACTCTCCTGACTCAATTTATAGTTGTTCAAGGAATAGATTAATATCATTGCAAAATCAATCTATCTTCATCTCTTTTTCATCTTCCTCTTAATCATCTGTGTGGGCTAGGAAGACTGCCTGGTGAGCTAATTTTCAATCATGTTAGGTAGGGAAAATACCCAGAAGCAGTAGACTCTTTCCAGCACAATGGGCAGAATCACTGATATATTTTCATTTGTCTATAGAAATTAATAAAGCAGTACAGATTATAATGGGAACAAACACACATTGTCAACATGTTTTCATGAACTAAGAATCATTTCATTGCCTGCCCTCTAGAGAAGAACAAATGGGGGTGCCCTTCAGGGGTGGGAAGACAGCTTGCTATTTTGTATTTTTTGATTGGTAATCCATATATTCTCTAAAATAAGTGTGCCTTTTGTTGATGGAGATTATATTAGAAGTGACAAACTGCATTTGGAGTTCCTGAATAAAGCTTTGGTGAATCATAGGCTCTTACTTGTCTTAGGGAAATTAAAGAAACTGGCATTTTCTTTTTTTCTTTGACATCTGTGAACACAACTTCATAAAGCAATCTAATGTTCTTGGATAAACTTCAAAATCTTCAACATTGCTTTGCTCCATTTCTTTGCATTGTTTTTTTTTTTTGATGCAAACTCCATACACTCAGCTGTTGACCATGTGATTGCATTTGGAATAGATTGAAAAATTTATCCCACCTATAAAGGGTTTAAAATGGTAAATTCTGCTTATTTCTATAATGTTTGTAGTACATGGAAAAGGATCTAATTATATAAACCTGTTCTTAGAAACTAACAATTAGCATTTATACATATTCTGATCTAAAACTTAAGCTTTAAACTAGGAAAATGTAGGGGGGGTTATACTTAGTAATTATTAGAGCATCAATAGGAAAATCTAACTTTGTAAAATTGTAAGAATGTACAAATAATTTCCAGTTTCAGATTATTTTTAGTTGAGGCACTATTTTTATATCTAAAAATGAGAATGTTTGATAAATTGAACAGAGCTATTAACAAGTGGTAGCATAGTTACATAATTTTATTTAAGTGTAGTAACTAAAAAATGAACTCTTAAAAAGTGCTGCTTACACATTATACACAAATCACAATACTTTCAGATTAAAGGAATATACTGAGCGTTTCATGTATCTCCTTGGGACACATGGATGGATGAACTTTCTTTTACTTTCTCTTGTCATATGTTGTTTTACTTGTGGTAAGTTTAATTGAAGTTACTTAACTAGAAGATTTGTTCTGGAAGATTTCTTACCTACCTCACAGGGTTGTTGTGAGGCTTAGTTAAATGTTTCTGCTCCTTTATTAATTATTTAAAAAATTCATCTATTTGTGGGATGTATTTCCTAAAGGACAATAATATACTAAATTGCAAATGCTATTTGTTTGGCTTAATTTTCTAGAATGGATAGATGAATAATTATGGTGAAATGAAAAAAAAATATGGTGAAATGCTAAACATGCTAAACATATTCTATTTTGCAAACAAGTTTTAGTAAATATTCTAGTTTTTTTTTCCTTCTCTCCCCACGCATGACTGTGAGGAAAAAAATTGGATAAATCTGAAACCTATGTTTTATTTTCTAAATAATTTAAGTTTGATATCATATAACATTTTGGTTAAACCCTTACAGCTGAACATGATATCGTCTGAATTTTATAGATTTGTGAAAATAAAAGACTTTGTGGTTCATTCACAAAACAAAACTATGGTTTCATAAGCGCACACACACGCACACAATCAGTCAAAAGTATATAATGGCAATAAAATGAATTTAATTACTATTTAGTTAAAATATTGACATTCTCTAACTCATAAAAACTCAGGTCCAATTATATTTAAATTGAAGTAAAATGTCAATTTGTCATTCCACATTTGTTAAATATAATATGCCTTCGTAAGTATCAACTTTTGTTAAAGAAAATGATTTTATATTCTAGAGACTTTTTTAGAGACTTAAATCTGATTATCAATTTCAAACTAGAACTTCAGATTTTAATACCTTTTACACTTGAGAATATCAATAACCAACGTTTAGATTAAATTGAACATTGGCATAGATTGGCAGATACATTGCAAAGTGAAGAAATGGTAGACACTAGTCCTAAAATTTAACACTTCAAAGTTATTTTTAATTTTTCTTATTTTTCCTTAATCTCTTTTCATAAGATATTAAGAAAAATGTGAAAAATACATGATTTAGATTTGTTGTAAAATATTTTCCCACTGCTACAAGTCCTATGAACTTATATTAATATATTCTGTAAATTATATTTGCCTTTTTAAAATTGTATGGATTCTCTGTACAAAATAATCTTCTTAGATCTTTTAAGTATTCCTTCCCTAAAAATGATATTTTAAAAATTGCACTTATCTGTTTTTTCCGTAATTGTTAATAAACATTACTTTTTGTCTGTTGTAGTTTTGTATCAGAAATCAGATCTGATTTGCTTTGTAATTGGTCCAGATTTTTAAATTGCTTATTTGCTTTATGACAACATGCAGGTTTTTTTTTACTTCTAAAACCTACATGACAAAAGTAATTTGTCATATGATTTAGGATTATTTAATGTAATATATGAGGTAATATTTTCTTCAAAAAAATAAAAAATATAGAAATAACTGCATATATTTTTTAAAAACTTCAGTTCAGTTTTATATCATGAAAATGTGATCACAAAAAATATGTCAATTTTTTAAATTGACAATAAATTAACAAATTTGTTTCTAAAAATTAGTCATACTATTGAGCTTGAAAAAAATGAATTCTGAATTACAGAACTGTTAGAATACCTGGATCTCTTCATTTTCACATATTATCCTGACTATTTTGGAACTGTTGGCTCCTCCAAGGCAACTCTTATTTAAATGTGTGCAAATATTTAGTTTTGCCTATCTAAAGGAGACTATCACTCCTAAATATATTTCAGATTTTCTAAAGTAGGTATTAGAATATTTTAGTTGCTAAATGTAAAATAACCCATTATAAAATAATAATGCTATTGTGTATATATTTATTGTTTGCAAAAAAAATCCTATTTTCAGAACTTCTGGTATTGACTAAAAGTTTTATGCAAGAAAGATCTGAGCGATAGGCAAATTGGAGCCACATGTTCAGTGATAGAAGATGGATATTAAATTATTCGCTTTATATTTTCAGGACTATACCAACTTCACTTCACAGCCTAAATTATTTATCCAGAATAAACTTGCCAAATACATAATTTAAAAAATAATCGGTTCAGGTATATAGTCTGTTTGTAATTTATGTATCATTTCTTGTATATATAGTCTACTTCAAGGAACTGCAATTTTTTAAGTCCTTGCCAATGGTTAGCTTTGTCTTCTGTATATTTATTCAGCATTTTCACAATGTGTAAAATGTTCAAAAATGGACAGATTAAAGAATCAGAATGATAAATTTCCACTCTTTCCACTGTGAGTTGTATTGTGTGTGGGTGTGTGTGTGTGTAATGTTAGAAAATATGCTGTAATAGCATTTCATTATCATAAAAAACAATTTTTAAGAAATGAAGCATTTCAAATCCTGTGATGGAATTGTGCTACTTTTAAAAAGAATCAGTTTGTACTTTTCAGTAGTTTTACATTTAAGAATTGGTAGAGGAGTTGCCAACAGTATTTTTTTAATATTATAATCAACAGATTTAATTACTGAAATGTGAAGTCCTTACAAACAAAAAAGCTTCAACTGTTTTGAATATGAAGGTATTTTTTAAAAATGCCTTTTATACTATTCTTTCACTAGTGCATTAAATTAAGATAAAGCAATGATCGAGTGGTTTCTAAAAATTGACTTCCTTTATTCATGCTTAAATTACAGAATAATATCAGAAGTTTCCTTCTCTCTTTTTCTCTGTGTATTTCATTTACAAAGCAAAGATTAAGTTTTGTGAAATCTTCATGCTCTAGATTTTACCTGTTCAGATAAAATCTGGTCTTACTGTAAAATAAATAATAAAGGCTAAAGAAAAAATAAAGAATTATTGTAGAATAATAATAAATTTATATTTTGGAAATCAATGGTGGAAGAACATTTATATTGAATTAAATATAAACTGCCGAGTTGGATATTTGAAGTTTTAATGGTGCAAATTAAAAAGGCAATTTGAGTCACGGTCGAAAATACAAAATGGCCAAGACATAGAAAAATTATTTCCTTCAAAACCTTTTTTTTTTTTTTTTGGTTAACAGTTTTGATTCTGCATAGCAGCAAATTTCTTTATTGAGAAAGAATATAAAAGAGCCTCAGTGGCGCACTTAGCTAGTGCACTGTTAAGTGTTTCCACTTAGCTCCAGCTACCTGCAATTAGTGCAAGTTCAGATCTCACCAGGCTCAAGGTTGACTCAGCCTTCCATCCTTTCGAGGTAGGTAAACTGAGAACCCAGATTGTTGGGGGCAGTAAACTGACTTTGTAAAAATGCCGCTTGGGGGGGTGCAAAAGCCCTAATAAGCAGGCATATACACGGAATGAATTGACTTGTGCTTAAGAAATTGTAAGCCACCCTGAGTCTCCGGAGAAGGGCGGCATATAAGTTGAAATAAATAAAAAAAATATTTAGGTAATGCAGATTGTCTCCACTTAAGACTTAGTTTTGTCCCCTGCTTTTAATATATTGTAATCCTCAATATATATTACAATTTTGATACTATTAATTACCTATAGCTATGATATGCTAAATTCATAGTTGCATGAAACTATCATATTATTTAGTTTTCCATTAATGGAAACAGAATGTGGATTAAAATCATTCTAATTTGGCAAAAAAGTTATTGCACTTTACGTTCAATATGTAGACTTGACCATTATACATGATTAATAATACGTTCTGTTTGTGTAAGATTCAGTTTTATGGTCAGACAACCTTTTTTACTTGTTTTCCTGTGCTGCTTTTGGCAATATACTTATTTTATCCCCAAATTTTCATCTCTTGGCAATTTGTTTTAGTGTTACAGAAATTATGGTTGCTTAAATATGCCTTATTTAATTGTATTAATTATACATAGTGTTACGAATTTGATTTTTTCCCCTCAAAGAATAAAGAGACATTAAAAAAAGTACTTATTATTTTGAATCTACTGAACCTAAATTATTTCATGGTAATTTAATCATCTGAGCATAAATAGGTCTCAGTAATATCAAATGCTGCACTTTCACAAATACTGTCTATTCGTTAATGCATATTCCGCCATCTGTTAGCTAAGCTTTGTTAGAAAACCCCTATAATTCATATTCTACTATGAGCCACAGCTCTACTATTTTTGATACTGGGACATACATACAGATA
This sequence comes from Grayia smithii, assembly GCA_032468115.1. Lineage (NCBI taxonomy): Eukaryota > Metazoa > Chordata > Lepidosauria > Squamata > Grayiidae > Grayia > Grayia smithii. The sequence goes on from JANHFM010009271.1 coordinate 32,293, forward strand.
TACAGATATATATATATATACATACATACATACATACATACATATATATATGTTAAATTTTTATTTGCTGAGAGTATGTCGCGAAATTTACTGCCTGGATGATCTCTTGAGATGGGGTCGAAGGGCAAAAGGAAGCAGTATGTTCCTTCCCATATTTGGGTTAATCAGGTGCTTAAAGACAGGAAAAGAACACACACACACACACACACACACACACACATATATATATATATATATATATATATATGAAAAATGTATGCAGGGCCGTAAAGTTAGTCCTCAACTTATGACCACAACTGACCCAAAATTTATGTTGCTTAAGTGAGGTGGTTGTTGAGTGAGTTTTGCTCCATTTAACTTTCATGCCACAATTAAGTGAATCACTGCAGTTAAATTAGTAAGAGTGACTGGCTTCCTATTGAGTTTGCTTGTCCGAGGCCGCAAAAGTTTATCACGTGGCACTGGGACACTGCAATTGTCATAAATATGAGCCCGTTGCCAAGTGTCTGAATTTTAATCACATAACCAGGGGGATGCTGCAATGATCGTGTGAAAAATGGTCAGAAGTCAGTTTTTTCAGTATCATTGTAACTTCAAGTGGTCAGTAAACAAATAGTTGTAAATTGAGGATTATCTCTAGTACACTGCACGTATCCAAGATATTTTCACTTAAGGTGAAAAGTTTTTGCAAATATGAGACATCTACTCCAATGGAATAAAATCTGCCTAATTAAAAGGATGAGGTCATTGGTATTTTCATCTGTACATTTAAAAAACATTGGAATATGAGAACATTTCACTTACAGGAAGGCTGTGTACTTATTGTGTATCTCAGGTAGTTTTCTAGGGAAGAACAATATATTGGACAATATTCTCCTGATAACTTGGATTTTTCATACATCTGCAAGTGAACATTTTATTCAAGACAATGACAGCACCTTCAGCCTGATTATATCCATTTAGTATTTTTAATATAAACTGTTCTCAATCTGGTCTCTATGCTTATTCTTAAAAACCATCTTACATTTCTGATCATATGATCCTATCCAGAAAAGAACATGAAATTTCACATCTATCTTTACAACACAGTACTTGACAAGTTGATTGCTTCAGTATAACATTGAAATGTTATAAAGTACTAGTCCTTTATGATATATGATTGAAATATGGCTATAATTAGGAATACTTTATTTCTTGAAATGTGTGAGTAGAGTCTTGCAAATTCTTCATAAATTATGCCTAAACATTTGCTATTCATATTCTTCTGCCTTCTCAAGTGTTTATTTTATATAGTTTTAGGTATTGATGTGCAACTGTGAGGTTTTGAAGTGAAGTCAAAACAATATATTGGTTTTCTGTTTCTTAGCAAACTTAACTTAAAGCAGGATGTTAGAATCAAGACAAAGCAAAACAACTTATATACTACACACATAAGGCCACTTAAAAGTATTTCTAAGTAGAATTGAGGATGATAATTACTGAAAAAGAAAAGGGATTTTACTTCCTTTCTGCAACATTCCTATATAATCCAGTGGAAAGGGGTTGAATTTCAATGTGATTTTCCTTCATGCTACTTCCTTTCCCCATGCCATTTGAAAGTTGTGACTGTATTCCAGTTTCTTTTTACCCACCATTCCTTTACACATTCTTTCTCAATTTTAAAGTTGCACCAAGTGTTTGCCTCTTATATTCTTAACTAACTCTCTGTACTCAACTACAACCAATATCCTATGTGTCAGGAATCTATCTTGATCCTATTTAGGAATTTAAAATTACTTCAACTTGCATGCAAGTAGATTTGTATAGCTAGGAAGGCCCAATTATGTAATTATTCACCTAGACTTTATCAAGGCCATTTTGTTTAAAGATGGTGGGTACTGGATTATCCAAATTACTTTATATGGGGTATTAAATCTAGTATCACTATAGCATTTTGCCTACAGTATTTTCCAGGTTTAAAATACTGTTGCAGTTCTGAACAGAAATATAAGAATGTATACATCTGCTATTTCAAATAAGTTAGGCCAAGGTTGTTCCATTTTATCTCCATCTCTTCATTATTGTTAGGTGTTTCTCAATATATTACCAATCCCCAGCTTTGTAATCACCATTATGAAACTATTTTGTTTAGTGGGCATGGGTGAACATTCTACTATGCTTCATCCTTGTAAAATGCAACAAGTCAAATTTTCCTCTACTATGTGTTAACATTCTGTTCTTAAGAGTTGGATAGTAGCAGTGTCAATGGGATTGAAAGGAGCAACTAAACCTCTTCACTTCCTGAGGCTCACAGGAGACCGTTCTAATTTTATTAATGTCCCGGGAAGTAGCTTGGATGAATTAAAGTTGGGAGTAAAAGGAAAAATGCTGATTGCATCCATTAAACCTTCCTCCCTGAAATGTATAAAACTGCCAGAGAGTGACTACAAATAGCTATTTTGCTGCCATATACTGGAGGAGTGGATAGTTTGTTATTTTGGCAAATATTAATATAGAATATATTTGTTAAATTAGGTAAATATGTTATATGTTTATTACATATATTTTCCAATAAATGAGAATGAAAGCATTTTTGTTAAAATATTATATAATTAAAACCAGAGCTTCTCAAGGTTTGAAAGCATACACTTTATATATTAAGTATTCAAACAATATAATGCTGTTCTTTTAATATTCATTAAATAGTTAAATATGATAGGATTTGCTGTACGGTAGAAAATGTTTTAATGAAATCTGGAGTAAATTCAAGGTTTTGGAGGAACCATATTCAATGCCAGTGATTCTTCCAAGTTTGAAAAAAAGATGATTAGTTATTTAAATGTCTTTAATACTCTATATGTTAGTTGTTCATTAGTTATTTATTTCGATTTGATTTTCATTGTTACTATATGAGTATCTTATTTGTATTAACATGTCTAAATTTATATGGAAATACAGATTAGGTATTAAATACAGTTTTTCAAATAGTAATTTTACAGTGTTATTTAAAAGTTATCTATAGTTGTGTTTTTGAAACAGTTAATATAACTGATCTTTTCTTGATTAAATTAATTGTTTGATAAAGACAACCAAATAGAATTGGATTTTTGTTTTGACTTCTGCAACCTATGTTAGTTTTATTTGGAATAATACGGCAAAGTTTTAACCATCCCATATTATTTCTACATTGTAGATATAATAGTATTTTATTTTTTGAAACCTTACTACAGGCATTTAATTGCTAAATAAAAACATGAACAAGATGACATATATGAAATCATATAGACTTAAAAAATCAAATCCCAACGTAGAGAATTTTTTATATACCACTTCTGTTTTATATTGCTCTAATAAATATGATTAATTTTTTCCAGTACATAGATGCAATGATGCATAGCCAGATTTCATCACATGAGCTTGTAATGTTTTATATATTTTCTGAAAATCAAATGAACTAGCTCAGGTTACCCTCAAAAGTATTATAAACATGCACACAAGCTTTCACACTCATGATGTGACTTTTAGTGTTATTTTACTACCTCTGCTTTGACATAATAGTTTTTGTTCAAATCCTAGCCTTATAACAGGGGTGTCAAACTCAGTTCCATGAAAGGCTGCAACAGGGTTGTGTTTGACCTCGGGGTGTGGGGTGGATGTAGTCAGCGTGAGCGTGGCCAGATCAACATCACTCATGTCTGTGCCTGTGGTGGCCTTAGCACTCTGCCAATGAAAACTGCCCTTGCGAGCTCCATTTTCGCTGGCAGAAGCACCGCAGGCTGGTCCTTCGCTGTTTCCAGGTCAGTCCCACCGGCCACATCTAAGGACCCCATGGACATTGAGTTTGACACTCCTGCCTTACGATATTTATCCATGTTTATATAAATGTCCTGAAAGTTTCTCTATATGACGAAAAGATGGTAGTACTGAATTTGAGGATGCTGGGAAGAAAGTGTGAAGTAATAGGCCTTAGCCTTTCACATGGAAAAGAAGTAATCCGCCAAGATATTATATAAGAGAAGAAGATATTATGTACTGTAACCCCTTTATCTCATCTCCATCTATAGTAACCAACACACTTCACATTAAAAAAGGGGTAAATAATGCCATGCTGATAAGCATGAATTAGAGTCAAGGGGTAATGCAGATCCATACACAAATGAGCTAAAGCCAATTTACACACTTCCTTGACTGTATTTTCAGAAATGGTCTTTTGAGGTTTCAGACAATTTCCTTGCCATCAGGTTTCAACTATTGTTATGCTATCTATTGCAAATACCAAATCTGTTCAATCTTCTCAAAGATTGTTTAGTTTTACTTTTACTTCTGTTTATAATAAAATAATCTTGTATCCAATGGCATGTGTGAAAATGATAATATTTCAGTCTCATATTCTGCAATGCACAATATTTGAATATTACATATTCACATGAATATGTAGAAAGATAGTATATATTTTAAATGAAACAATTTTGTTGATTTTTAATGAAATTTCAATCTTAATTTTCTTCAGTTATTTTAATATTCAGAATTAGTTTTGTGAAAATGTGTAGGACATAAATTCTTTCATTCTTTGTGGCTTTATCTTTGAATCAATATTTTAATCAGCCCAAATACAATTTGGTTATTTTCTATATTAAATTGCAGCTTATCTTTTTGTCTATTAAACGTTTCCAAACAGATTTTTTTAGCTAATATATTCTGTACTACTATAGCAATGAGGCTTTTCTATACTTTCGGGAGATACATACATTACTGTATCTTCAACATCTGTGGTTACAGCATACATTGCAAGTCTTGTTATTTTCTGAAAAGCAAGTCTCCATTTCAAATTAAAGACTGGTGTGAAAATCACAGTTGAAAATTATCTGCCATGCAAAGCTGCTGTTCAACATACAAGCTGCTGTTCAAGAAGCACAACTTTTTATTTTACTTCATTACATTTCTGCAGTTCCATTCAGGATATATTGCTTTCCTGAAAAAATACTACTCTGGCTGCAAAGGATGATTGTGTGTGGGAGAAAATTTTTTTTAAAAAAAAATAAGCTTCTACTCTAGTCATGTAAGAAAAAAATAATTGTTTTTTATTCATATGTACCAGTAAATTGAATATGAATTACATTCATTGTTCTGTGAAAATAATACATCCATGACAGCTAAAGGAAACAGAAAGAACTATTCCACCAAATAACACATAAATTAATTAATTTGAAATTAATACAAATTATTTTAAGGAGAGGAATATTTTGGTAAATTTAAGTGTCCTCAGTTTAGAAATAAGACTAACATTAGATTTAATCATTTTATACTGTGACAGTTTAGGATTGGAGCAAAGAAAACATTGCTAAATTACAGTCTTATCTAGAGGGCCATACCACTTGAATAGTGGATTAAGAGTCACTAATTTAATATATTCTTGGCTATTTTCATGTCAAGATAACATGAGCCTCTTATATATGAAAAAAGTTATCTGACTCTTATGTAGCCTAAAACACTCAATGCTTTAGGCTATGTGAGTGGTTTTTTACTGGGTATGTAATGATTTGTGGGATTAAAGTCCCACAAAAAACAGGAAGGTGGGAACACAAAAATAGTGCTATAGATTGTGCATGTTATTTTCCTGCAATATTCCCTGATTTTGATTCACTACTTAATGAACTATACTGAAATATATTATGTCTATTATGCCTTTTAGTATATTTGTTTTCTTAATATTAAAATGTAAACAATTTAAGTGCAAGTTTTTCCTGCACTGTTCATACTCTTTTATTTGACAAGTCTATTTTATACATTTATAATATTCAAGGTAGATTTTTTTCATATTACTATGCATATATGCAATCATAATTGTAAATTTTATTTTTTTTATTTTATTTTAAAATAAAATAGAAACTAATAATTGTAAAATGCATTTTAAAATAGAAATGTAACTATGAAAAAAATCTATTAATGTTTTTAAGGTTAATATGAACAGCAATTTTTACTGTAAGTCAGACTTGGTCTGATATCTCAAAAGTGCTTTTTCAAGAGAGTCATTGAGGCCACCTGGAGCAGTGGTTCTCAACCTTCCTAATGCCGCGACCCTTTAATACAATTCCTCATGTTGTGGTGACCCCAACCATAAAATTATTTTCGTTGCTACTTCATAACTAATTTTGCTACTATTATGAATTGTAATGTAAACACCTG
>JANHFM010009271.1:60938-71409 GCA_032468115.1 Grayia smithii
CTTGCAAGGTCAGTACCCGGCGTATAAGACGACCCCCCACTTATCTGAAGATTTTAATGGGTTAAAAAGTCGTCTTAGACGCCGGAATTTACGGTAAATCTAATTAATACATATATACAGTACGATTGAATAGTTCTACCTTCCTGCCTGCTTTGTACCTACATTTTTCCCCATATCATCTGTGTTTATGCTTTAAAAACTACAGTAATAAGTTTACTGTGAAAGTCACTTGTACAGTGACATGGGTGGTGTATAAATTTGATTAATACAAACATACATAAATGAATGATCATAACTCCTTCCTGGTTTTCACGTACATTCTTCCCCAACTCATCTGTGTTTACTCGCTGAAAACTATTCCCTTTAACAAGTGATTTCCACTTGGACCCTATTTTTTGGAGCCAAAGTGCTGAGGAGTTATGTACATTTGTGAATTACATTTGTCTAAATTTTAAAAAGAAGTATTTTGTCTGCCATTTAGCTCCTAAATGTAGTGACTTGTACAATCTATGCATGCAGCTCATTTTGTTTCCATTTTACTTGTAAGAGCTCTTCTACCATGGCTCCTCTTTATACATGAGCTGACTGATTGCCATTCAACCTGAATCAATATTAAGTATAGAATCATTTCTTTTGACTTAGCTGACTTTGACTATAAGCTTACTAGAGCAGCTTATAGAGTAGACTCAGTTGTCAGTTTTACTGGATCTAAAATAAACATTTTCTAGAAAAAGGAGACAGCTAAAATTAACCTGTGGGCAATTGCTGTGCCTTTTGCTTGTAAGAAAAAAAATGACTGGTACTTGTATACAATAAATTTAACATTAGACTAGAATAGTTTCTCATGCAAAGACAGAACTGATTAGTAGCAAGCCACCAACACATAAAATATTTTTTTTAGTAAACATGTAGCAGCGAGTCTTGCAATAAATTGATTTGAAACCTGCTGGTTATTGAACAGTTGCAAAAGACATTGGTACTATTTTAGACAGTGTAGTTAGAATATGCTTAAATAAGCATGTTTTCTATATTTTGATTTTTCTGTCTCTTGTTGGGCTTATGAATTAATTGTTATTGGGTTATTTGTTTTCTTCGGTATTTTCTTTTACAGAGAAATATGGGCTCGATTTTTAGCTTTTGAAAGCAATATTGGTGACTTGGCTAGCATATTAAAAGTTGAGAAACGAAGGTTTACAGCTTTCAAGGAAGAATATGAGGGCAAAGAAACAGCTTTGCTGGTAGACAGGTATAAATTCATGGATCTGTACCCTTGTTCGGCCAGTGAACTCAAAGCTCTTGGTTATAAGGTAAGTTAACAGAGAATATTACATTATGTCCATTGCACTTTCATCATTTAAAGATTTTTTAATTTAGTCACATGGATCCATTAACACTTTTCTTTTTAATACAATTTCCAGGATGTCTCTCGTGCAAAGCTATCAACCATAATTCCAGATCCTGTAGTGGCACCTTCAATAGTACCTGTGCTAAAAGATGAAGCAGACAGAAAGCCAGAATATCCAAAACCAGATACCCAGCAAATGATTCCATTTCAACCAAGACATTTAGCACGTAAGATGATTACTGAATTTTGTCACGATAAAAAGGGAATTTCTTTGCTGCATTGACAGAAATTTTATTTTAAAAATGCTTTTCTAATTCACCCTTACGCATGTATTCTGTACTGCGTGAAGTTTGAGTTATTTGATCTCAGATTTTTATTCATTGCATATGATGCCTTGTAAGATTAATCTCCAAAATTTTAAAAAACTCAAATCAAGCCTTTTTACTTTTGCTATAAAACCATTAAGAGTTACTTTTGTGTTACTATATTCTAGCTCCAGGTTTACATCCAGTTCCTGGTGGTGTCTTTCCTGTTCCACCTGCTGCTGTAGTTCTAATGAAACTTCTCCCACCTCCTGTATGTTTTCAGGTTAGTTGTAATATCATGAAAACTTTTGAAGACTTTGGTAGTTTACTGCCTCATTTCATTAATATTACACTTATTGAACTATAATGCTTTTATGTGAATATTCCTATTAAATGGCTAGTATTTTTTTATGTGTGTGCAGGGTCCATTTGTGCAAGTGGATGAACTCATGGAGATTATCAGAAGATGCAAACTTCCAGACAGTAAGTTGTTTTTCTTCCCCCATTTTGGAAGTGTTTGGTGGTAGTACATTATTACCTGTGTTGTCCCTGTTCCATATCAGAGTATTTGTTCCCCACTCAGATCCCAGATAACTATTTTCCTAGCCAATGGGTTCAGTGCTGGTGATATAATGGAACTTTGCTAGATTGACCTGGACCGTTCTTGGACAAACTGGATAGATCTGTGTTTTGGAAATGGAAAGCTATAGAGTTGGTTATGGTGATCCCCAGTAAAGTCATTTCACTGGGTCAGAGGCTAGCTGGATTAAAAGTGTTATATAAACAGGGTCATCCTTGACTTTAGGGAATGGCCATTTGAGCAAAAATATTAGTATTCCATTCCTTTCTCCGTAATTATTGGAGGTACTTTATATCTCTAAATATAAATCATGTGTATGTTCACAACTATTTAGCAAACCTTTTTTCACAAAATGAACTCTTTTCTTCTCTCTTCCAAAGCTGTGGATGAAGCTGTACGGATTATTACGGGAGGCTTGCCTGACCTTTCAATGGAAGGGAATGGACCATTGGAAAATAATGCCCTTCTCAATAAATCTGTCAAAAGACCAAATGAAGATTCAGATGATGACGAGGAAAAGGGATCAGTGGTTCCTCCAATTCATGACATTTACAGAGCACGACAACAGAAACGAATCCGATGAGGCATGTCGCAAATTCAGTTGTGAAAATAAAGGACTTGTAATGTTGTCTTTCAACAAATCAAATGTTTAAAAAGAATTGAAAGTTTCTAACATGCATCTTGCAACTGAGGTCGTTTTGTTACTGTGGTGCCTCTTTTTTACCAGCTGTTTTTTCATCAGAAAAGGAAAAAGGCAGATGAACGAGCAAATCTGAATTCTGGCAGCAACTACACATTGGGACACAGACCATGCAAAATGTGTTTTCCATGAGTTTGGTCTTCAGATGTATCCTCACATACCACTTGAATTCTTGTGGGGTTTTTGACAGTTTTATTTTTCAAACTGGAAAGCTTATAATGGGGAAATATTTTAAATTCACATTTTTGAAAAACAAACCGTTCTCACTTTGCTCATGTAGTGTCTGTCCTGCCTTATTCTTCATTTTAATTTATGGCAGAATGAATGGAAGCTGTTTTGTAGTTTAAAATAGAAAAAAAACTGTTCCTTTCAAATAAAGGATCTCCTTAAAGTTACGTCTCATGAATTTTTTTCTAGCTGATACAAAAATAGTATCTCAAAACCACTAATCATCCTAAATACTGAAATGAAATTGCTTGGTTCCGCTGGTGTTTACTTTTCTTTGGATAAGTATATATTTAAGTTTGTCTATAGCATTATTTTTTTAAGCATTATTTTCCTTAGACTTGATGTGTGACAAAATGATATGAAATAAACTTTGAAGAGAAATGAAATTTGTAATTCAAAGATGCAATTAATGATTGTATCACAGTATTAAAAAATAGATAATTGTCCACAGCATGAAAATTAATTCACAAAAGTATCTAGAAGGGGTCTGCTAATAATTCAAATATAATTTATAGAAATAAAATTATTCCATAGAAATATAGAAATAGAAAATGGTTTGAGATCCTTTTGAACTGAAGTGTTCCCATTTTCATTGACACTTAAATTAATGCTAGTCAGCAAATACTCCAGGTATATAATAGTAATCATTGATAATTTAGGGAAGATACAACTTTTCTCTCAGTCAAAAGATTAACATTAATTTTGTTTTTGTTATATAAATAATGATGCAGAAAATATTTCTGGTATTTTTAAAATCACAAAATAAAATGCTAAGTACTGTGATAGCTACAGATACCTTTTTTCCAGCATACAAGCTAGTTTCAAGATAAGGGACAAGATTTTAGTTTGCCACTTGCCTATTACTTTTAATTGTATGGAAGGTATGTAATCACTTAGTATTTCTATAGTCAACTAATTATTTCTATACAACTAATTATAGAATTTTTCTTTCGGACTTACTATTTTGCCCTTTCTCGGTACTTTTAAATCGCTCCAGAGAAAGTTTACATTTCAAGTTGAAGTCTGCAAAATACAAATCTGATTACAAATTTCATATAAAAAGTATCTCACTCTATTGTGTGTACTATGATAATTTTAATATAGAAGTAGTACTGTGGTCCTTGAAGATAGATAACATTCTCTAATCCATGTATTGTTGGAATTTTGAGAGGACTTTGTAACTTAGCATCAGATTCTACTTCATCTGTTCAAGGCAAGAAAAAACAAATTTTGGTTTCTGTGGAGAGATGCTGAAAGAATCTGAGCTTTGGGCTTTCCTATTTGCCATCAAAAAAATTGGAAGAAAGGAACTGGTTTGGATGGTCTGAGAGAGCACATGTAGAAGTCTATTAAGTAATAACAACTTCAGGGTTCCAGGACTCTTACGGTTATCGCACCAAAGATCCATTCAAGCACCAGGCACAAGGTGCACCCTTACAAGTGAATGGATTTGCCAAACCTGAATTGAAGTTCAGTTCTTCAGGACTCTTGATCATTTACAATATGGGAGTCATTTTAGAAAACCTTGTGTTTTCTAAATAGTTGCCTACTTTAATGCAGCATTTCTCTTTTAGAGCTTAGTGCAGGGATAAAAATTCTAAAGGAAACAATGAAGCACAACCCAAACCTAAAGCAAGCATTTGTGAAATAAACAATGGTGAAAATAGAACAGCAAAAATGGGATAAATTATTGGAAAGTACAACATACATACAAGCATCAAAATTATTAATTTATTACAGATGAATTTCCATCTCATATTAACAATGCACATACAGCATAGATGACAGCAACACTGAGGAAAAACATCAAGCTTGGAATATTAACAATTCAAAAATTCCCATAAACATATACATATCAGACAATTCTGATAAAAGACTAAATTTCCACCAATAAGGTTTTTTTTTTTCCCAACTGCTTTCTGTCTTAAAGCAATAAAATTGGTGGATGGGTAAATTTAAATATCAGACAATAGTTAAAAATCTGAAGACTAACTGATCTTAATGAAAAAGGTTTAAAGTAAGGGTTAATTTTCCAGAATTGGTGAGACAGAACAATTAGATTTGGGTTTACCATTTCTGGCCATTCTTTTAATGTTAGAAATACTAGTTTTAGACTGCTTGTTTACATAAAACAAAAACATTTGGACCCCTAATTTTTCTTATTAAAATTCTGAGGAAGCACATTTCAAAAAGAAGGCATTTGAAGGAGCATTCTTTAAATAAAAAGCAAATCCTTCACAAAACGTAGTATAATCCTTCATATATACTAAATATATTGTTGAAGTAATAATAAATTTAAAAATGTCAAATCCATTCTAAAACATCTGGCTGGTTGTGCAATCAGACATCATAAAATTTGTATGCTACCCAACTCCCAGCATCTCTGTGCAACTCACAACAATTAACAAAGATATTACCAAAAAGTTCAATAAAACAATCTAATAAAAAACAATTGGTTTGCTTATACTGCATCAGACCAATTATTGGTTCATTTAGAATATGATCAAATATTTTGTTTTTAAGTAATTCTAATCATTAAAAGGATTATTTAAGTGAAAAAAACAGATCTTTTGCTCTTTGACAACAAAGTTCAGTCATCTTTAACAGACTGCCACTAAACATTTGGACCCCATAATGCATCCACCTTTCCAACTAAAGCTTCTCTGCTTTATTATTCCTGTTTTTGAATATAACTTTCATTCTAACATAACACTTTTTAGTTCAGCTACCTTAATACAATAAATAAATACTTTATTTTATTAAACTTCAACACTGGAAAGCAATCCACCAGTAATTCTGCTTCAGAAACCCAGTTATTTTGTCAAAAATCCAGATTGTTTCATGTTTATGAATTCTTGAAATTAGTTTTTAAGGCAGCCAAGCAAATTTCAATAAATTTATTGGAATGTAATTGTATAAGAGATGAACTATTTTAACAATCTGTAACATATGAATCATATAAACATAAACCTTTATGTTTATGTAACATAAATCAATGTTTTGCATCCAACTGAGCAAGAGAGATGCATACATAGAAGCATCTTTTTTTGTAAACAAACAAGAATGCTTAATATAGTTGTATAAGAAGAGATCAAACAGAAGATTTTAATTTAAAAGCAAAGATAATTGTCGATGCAGAAAGTTGTAAAATATTATATAATGATATTACGTATGTGTTGTATTTTAACATTTGGTGTATGTGTATGTCTTCTTTTTTTCTTTTCTTCGTTTTTCTCTTTTTCTATTATGTCTATGGTTTTAAAAATGTAAAATATTCAGTAAAAACTATTTTATAAAAAAAAGAAGCATCTTTTTTCCCCTCTGGATTGAACAGAGTGTCAGATCTGAGCATGTGAAATTCTGTGCTGCAGGCCTAACAGGGAAGGTACGACAATTTCATTTCTGTCCACTACCATCTAGATAGATGAGCACACTAATGCCAATATTTGCAACTAAAATAGCAATTGAACTGAAAGTTTCATATTTTCACTAGTAAGGAGGATACAAGCTAGGTCTTTAATCTGTTTTCTAATCCCAAATTTTTATGTAAATGATATTCAGTAACATTCAGTGAATTTATCTTACTCAACTGCTTCAACTTACAAAGGTTTTACTCATTAGCATTTTATACTTCATTAATAGAAAACTAAGAAACTAGGAAATTATTTCATTGTTCTCTGAGATTATAATTTTTATTTCCTTCTTAATGCTTAAAACCTCATCCCATTTTCTTGTTATATCTGGTGAAAAATTCTTATTCAAGGTCTCATTTGTATTTGCTGCAAAGAACATCTACTATTTTCTTAATAGAAAACTAAGAACCCGCTCTTTTCAAGAGTTCTCACAGGTCAAAAGAAAACCACTTCCTTGAGTCTACAGAACAGCATTCTTATGAATAGGGAAATAAAGAACTGGAAAATACTCTACAAAAATATATGATTTTGACCGAGTATCTGCAGGTACAGAAACAAATGCTATAGAAAACCATGGCTCGCAGAAACACAAAAGAGCCTTGGCTTGCAGAATACATATAAAGTGCTTTAACTACCAATATTCAAACTCTGAATATGTGGAAATTTAAGTTGTAGATATATATAAGAACCTGTCAGCATGTACTTTGCATTATGCGAACAGGATGGTTTTCATAATTACCCTTATATGTTGCCAATGGCCATTATGGCTAATAGAGTTCTATACCAAGCCAAAATATTTATGTATATTATGCATAACGATATTTGATCACTGCTATTGAATTATTTGGAAACATGTTTGAAAAGCTGTTCCTTTAAATGTTTCAATGTTTTTTTTCAATAAGTGAAAGGTAACCACAATAAGCCAGCAATAGTATCCAAGCATAGATTCACAATTTTTTTTCTATGTATGATTCCGCTTTGACAGAATACAGCAAATCACTTGATTCCTAAATATATCTGTATTCCTAAGCTACTATCTGAAAGAAACAAGTGGAATGCGGTGATGCAAGCCAACCATGCTGGGGACTTCCGTAAAAAGTCCAATTGGAGTATGATTAGCATAATTCTTGAGATACTGCATTTTACTCTAAATGCATAAATTTATCTGCCCCAGCTAATGTTTTAATACCAGAGAACTGGTATTCTCTGAATACCAGTGGGCTGTGTAGGGAGAGGTGGCACAGAACATGGCAGGACTGATTGTAGGGATCCTAAACGAACAACTGGTATCTAAAGGAAGCTTTCGTTTTCCAGCCCTATAATTTTGACAAAAAAGAGTAAAAGCAGACTAAAACAGCCTTCTGTCCCCGGACTGAATCCCTATTGTTGAGGATCTGCATACAAATGGACCTGGCATTTTTCAGTTTTCTTCACAGCTAAGGAAACTCTTTATTCAATATTTTGCTGAGAATTGCATCATAATAAGGACTGAAAACCAGCCTGTTGTAGTCAACAAGGCGAGTATACTTGATAGCAATCTCCTCCAGCTCTCTCTGAATAGGGCCCAATCCACCAAGCACAGGAGGAAGTGATTTCTGATGGCCACAAGCAAGGTAATTCTCTAAAAACAGCTGGATCCTTGAATCTTGAGAAAAGAAGAGAGTTAATAACACAACTTAAGTGATCCTTATTTATCTTGTTTATTTATCTAGAGCCAAACTAAACTTATGTTAAATTTATTAAATTTTAAATTTTAAAATTTAAAAACATATTAAATAAATTAAAGGATTCTGCTGCTTTCTGATTCAAGAAACCTATCCCAATAATAAATACTAAAAGTTCCTTCAGCGTAATTGTCTTTTTATTCCAAATATCCCAATGCATCTTTGTATTCTAGTCGTATCCAAAGATATAAAATATAAGGGCTCATATCCTGTTTTTTATATATCTGCAATTATCCCAGGATAAAACCTTAATCTTTTAAAATCATTTAGTTGTTCACTTAAAGAAATTGTTTATGGATATAACAGATATGACCTATCACAAAGGTTATCCCAAATAATTTGCACTTTTTTATAACATTAACATATGGCATGTTCTCATATCTGAATATGAACTTGCAGACAATTATAAACTCTGAACAAAACTCATTTTATCCATAATGCATACCTATCAGTTTGCATACAGCGTTGTCAGGATTGGCAAGAGCCTGGATTTGTCCTTTAAGCACAATCACTTTTTCAGATGTAAATGGTGTAAAGCCATGCTTGGAAAGGCAATTGTTAACTTCAGCACAAATCTTTTCACTTACAACAGCCAAAGTTTCATCCAAGTTGAAGGAACTAGAGACAAAGGTTAGAAGAATTAAAGAATGATAAAAAGCTTCCTTATATTAGAATAGCTCACATGAAACTTTAAACTGATTTATCTGACAGCAAAATAATAAGCCTTGCCCAAAAATATAAACCAATAAGAAGTCCTTAAGAAGAAAAGTGGCATTAGTGGAAACTATGGCATCATTTTTGTGTCTTGTAAATATACAGGTAGCCTTTGACTTACAACAGTTCATTTAGTGACCGTTCAGTTACAACACAATCAAAAAATGTGACATGACTATTTTTCACACAACCTTTGCAGCATCCATATGATCATGTGATCAAAATTCAGAAGCTTGGCAACTGCTTCATATTTATGACCATTGCTGTGTCCCAAGTCACTTGATCACCTTTTGTGACCTTCTAATAAGCAAAGTCAACGGGGAAGCCATATTCACTTAACAACCGAGTTATTAACTTACCAACTACAGTGATTCACTTAACTGTGGCAAGAAAGATCTTAAAATGGAGCAAAACTCACTTAACAAATATATTGCTTAACAACAGAAATTTTAGGTTCAATTGTAGTTGTAGGTCGAGAATGCCTCTAATAGGAAATTAAATTCATAAAGAAATGACAATGACAGAAAGTAGCATTTCCTATTCACACTAGGAGTTAATTATGATTGGGGGGTGGGGGGGATTCAATCCTGCATTTTTCAGAATGCACATGTGAGCTCATTGGCAGCTTTAGGTTAGCTGACTGGCTGGGAGTACAGAATCTGTAGGCTCAATAAACCAACTTGGGTAATGTTGAAGTCAACTGATTTTAAACAGATTCCTTATCCCAAGCGAATAACATTCCCATAATTTTAAGGCTTTTTACTATCAGTAGAAGCTGGGGGAAATACCTGAATCCTTTCAAATAGGTAGGCCTAAACTTGAAGTTTCATGTCAATACCAGTCAGCATTATATCATAAAAAAACTAAAATCTGCAAGTTACTCACGGAAGGTGTAGCCCTGTCAGCAATACTTGGATAGCCATTTTGATTTCGTTGGTAAAAGCTGGCAAATCAGAAAGAGCTGTGCCTGATGCATTGAATGTGACCAGAAGAATAGCACCAATTAGAATAAACTGGTCCAATTCCAGCTGCATTTCCTGGAAACGGCTTTGGTCCATTACGACAGTCTGCAAAAACATTTTCAGCATAGAAAATGGATCTAAGTTTGGAATATAAAGAATGACAAGGTGTGGTAAGAAAGAAATCTCACAGCCTAACATAAGTGGGCTTATTTAAAGTTCTTAATATACCGTATTTTTTGGAGTATAAGACGCACTTTTTTCCTCCCTATAAGGGGGTGAAAAGTTGGGTGCGTCTTATACATTGAATGTAGCCTCGCCCACCCACCGCCCCCCACTCTTTGGCCTCAATTTACCTCCTTAGAGCAAGCAGAAACAGCCATTTAGCTTCAGCACAGCCTAATTAGCACGTTGATTTTCCCAACCGTCAGCTGTTCCAGGCTGCAGCAATTGCCATTGCTTGCTGCATGGGCCTCTGCTGCTTGCAGCAAGGAAATAAATTG